>CANXYC011189010.1:0-31578 GCA_948193065.1 Aleurites moluccanus
TATATATATATATATATATATATATATATATATATATATATTATTGAAAAAACACTGAATTATTTAATCAAAATATGTCGATTCTATTCAGTTAGATTAATCTGGTAAAATTTTCTAATTCAATTTGATTAAAGTTTTTAAAATTTAAGATCGATTAATTCGGTTCTCTTAAAATTTGATTTGGTTTGAAGTGAACCGTGATGACTCTTATATAAAGCTACTTTTAAGGATAAAATAATGACACTAAACAATTAGCCAATTTTGTAGGTTTTTTTAGTGTTAATTTCATCCATGATCCTTGAGGTTTTCATATATGTATTTTATGGTCATCTAACTTAATTTTATAACAATAAAATATTTGAACTTGATATAAAAGTCACTTAAAAATCCTTCCAACTAATTTCCGTTAAAATCACTAGTGGAGAACTTACGTGGTTGCCAACTCACTATTTTCAAAGTCAAATGACACCACGTAAGAAAACTCAACCTCCCATTCTTTGTCTCCCACCACCCCCGCTTTCTTTTTCTTTTCTTTAACCCCAGCTCATAGACTCAGTCACTCTTCCGAATCTTCATCTGTGGAGATAATCTCATCTGTCATTTGATAGAAGTTGAATCCAAAATTAATAGCCAAAAACTCTTCAGGCTCGCAACCCAATATGTTGCAGCTCAGATTATTGAGTTTATAGCATGTGGCTCATAAAGCTCGAGTCCTAGTTGACAATGACCAACAACAACGACGATCAACTCCTACTCAGATGCTCATCAAGTGAGCAATGGCCAAAAATTTGCCTTGACGGTGGAACTAAAACTTTATTTTCTTGTATATATAAGGCTTCTCCATGAACAATTTTCTCAATCCAACCCTACTTAATATTCAATTTTAAATATTTATCAATCTGATATTATCATCGATCGGTTAATGGATTATTCCAATTTCATGTTCGCTTGAAATTTGCTGGAATTTCAGTTTGGCTTCACTCAACAGAGAAGGGTTCTTGTCCATCTATCAGGATGTAATTGCTACACCACAAAAAGAAAAAACAATTTGAAAAAAATCCCACCACCAGTTCAACACCATTTGCAAAGTCAAACCCATTTGCAAAATCAAAACCAAAGAAATCACCTTTATGAAACACATACCATAGCAAGTCTCTGATAATCAGGTTTAATCTCTTCAATTGAAGGCTTTGTACTTATACCAAGAACACTATAATAAGATGGTGACCCTTCCATCTCCATCAACATTACCATAATTATATAAAAATCTCAAGATATGAAACTCAATTGAAATTATCTGAAAATTACAAAACTTGAGATGTTATATATTGTTGTTCTTGTAATTGAAACTAGAAATTGAAATTAGTGTGTGTTGAACATGGATTTGATGGGTTGTAAAATTTATTTATAGAACCAATTAATGAACGAAACATCTGAGAGAGAGAGATAGAGAGAGAGAATGACTAATCGGTAATGGTTCTATTGGAGATCTCGAAAGTTTCTAAACGTAACTTTTTGGCTATGATGAAGAGATATTTTAGTTTTGGCAAAGAGTAGTTGAAGAAAATAAAATTTTGTTATAAGACTTGGGATTAAAGAGTTTAAGCTACAAGACAAATGATATTCTCTATTTTTGGGTCTGGTTGATGGAAAAAAGATATGAAAGCTCAAGACTTTTTGTTATTTTTTGCACTTTTTATCCATTTTCTAAGCAACCAAACAAGAAAAAATAGTCTTTACTAATACTAAAGAAAAAAAAATTACTGGGTTGAGAGTATTATGCTCTTTGAAGCTTTTTTTCAAGAATTGCAAACTGATCTTTAGAAAGTCTAAGCTTCTTTCTTGAAGTATCACCATCTTCTTCATCACCGATTCCATGAGAAGAAGCTCTTTTCCTTTCATTATCATCTCCATTTTCTTCCCTTTCACTTTTTTCCCACTTTTACTTGATATGGTGTTATTTGGGGATGAGACACACGCTTCCTCTTTACAATTTGCCATTATCAACATCTAATTCAAATAAATTTTTCGAAGGAAAGATCTTGTGTCAACACAACAAGAATCAAAGTTTGAATCTGTATGAAAGAGATGTATTAGTGAGAAATTAAACGAGTTTGAACATTTTTTTAAAGAAAGAATGTAGGTAGAATTGAAAATGATCGATTAATAAAAAATCAACAAAAAGATCTGAAATTAAAAGACAGAAGAAAGAGGAACTTACATGACATTTGTTAAATATAAAATGCTTTGCTAGTGAGTTACATTATATTTTCATTAGTGATTTTGACGAAGATTGGATTAAAATACTTTTAAGTGATTGTTAATATAAATTAAATAGTTTTTTTTTATTATAAAAACGAGTTGAATAATCATAATGTGCATTAGTTTTTATTATAAAAACGAATTGAATGATCATAATGTAAACTCTAAATACTGTGGATTAAATTATCCCTTTTGTTATTTTAATGGGTGGAGATAGGCCAGAATTATTGAGACTAAATGTCCGACAAGCCCAAAGCCTCTGACCCACATAAAAGAAAAAAAATTAGAATTCAAAACGTTAGGCACAAACCCTAGCTAAATTAAATATTCTTTGTTCGGTCAAGAAGTCTCTCTCGGTTTTTTGGGAGAGAGTCTCTCTCTCTTCTTCGCTACAATTTGGAACCAAAAATTCAAATTAGGGCTTTTGATTTCCCATACACAAAATGGCAAGAGGAGATACGCAAAAACCAAAAATCGAAGAGGAAGAGGAGGAGAAGCTGGTGCTAGAAGTGAATAGCGGTGATGATGACGATGACGAGGCAAACGAGGATCTGAGTTTGAAAATAGTTGAGAAAGCTATGCTAATGCGAGCCTCGAAGTTATCTGAGAACGACAAAGACGGTGTTATTCTTTTAGATGTTGATAATGTGTCTATCAATGATACCGGTGTTGTCGGTGTCTCTGGCGGTAATAGTGATGGGAAGGTGGTGGAGTTGTCATCGTCTTCATCACTGGATGCTGAAAAGGTGGTTAAAGATTCGGCTACGGATAAGAAGAGGAGGAAGAAGAAGAAGAAGAAGAAAATTCGAAAGGGTGAAACTGTAGACCAATCTGTGAGTTCTTGTTTGTGATATAACTTTGTTATTTTACTTAATTGAATTTTGATTTTATATCCTGAATTCATCGAATTCGATTACTTTTACTATGAAGCTCAATTTGAGCTCAATTCAATTGTTTATAATGCTAGTTTAAGATTGTGCACTTTGATTTTCGGGCATAGCAATTTCATTTGTTGGAATCTGATTGGTATACCTAATCTCTAATTGCGTTAGGATGTCGCGGCAAAGGAAGAAGGGACAGAAGAAATAGTGGAAAAGGTTGAGTTGGAGGAGAACGCAGAGGCAGATCAGACTGCAGAAGACTTGGTCGAAAATGTGGATCCAAATGCTGTTCAGATATCTGAAAATATTGTGCTGCTAAAACTTCTTGTGAGTTAAATTAAGTTATCCTTTTCTGATCTGCCATTAAAACAAAAAGATGGTAAAATAAAAAAGAATGCAATTCAATGTGGAAGGCTTAGATTAGTATCTGTTATATTTATTCTCTCAGCGGGGTCCAAGATACTTTGATCCTCCTGATAGTGGCTGGTCAACGTGCTTTAATTGTGGCAAGGAAGGTCATATGGCTGTGAATTGCCCAACACTTCAGAAGAAGAAAAGGCCATGCTTTCTTTGTGGGAGTTTAGAGCATATTGTTAAGCAATGTTCCAAGGTTTGTACTTGAAATATTGATGCAAAAGATTTGTTTATTTATAAGTTCTTGGTTGTATGTTGAAGTTTACTGAGTTGGTTTTAACTTATTTTCTAATTTCTATCCTGTTTTGTAGTTATGTGTGTTAAAGATGAATCTACTTGGACAAAGCAAAACTCTGTTAAAAATTTAAACTTCTCAACTCATATTAAATTGATTACTAGTTAATATTAGAATCGCTTAGGCTCTATAGATGATGGCAATTATTAACTGCTTTTACTACAAGATATGCTTATCTGTACCTTTTTCTTCTTCTTTGGCCTTCTACTTTTCTCCTTTTTGCATTTAAGTTTACCTTGGAATTTCATCTGGGTATTTGTTGCACTTGGATCTCTTTCTAGGAACGAGTTTGCATTATTTGCAAATCAAGTGGGCACCGTCCGAAACATTGTCCTGAGAAACATAAGGGTGGTACTCCGAATTCAAAAGTTTGTTTAAAATGTGGAGATTCTGGGCATGATATGTTTTCATGCAAGAATAATTATTCTCTTGATGATCTCAAGGTTGTGTTCTCCTTTCTTCATTGGTATTCTTTCTTTTTTTACATTCTGGTTTTACTTACAAGGAAGTTGTATTATTTGAATTTGAATCACTTTGTTTATTAGCATATTGACTAATTTTACTTTTTTCCCCCCAATTCAGGAGGTACAATGTTACATCTGCAAGAGTTTTGGGCATTTATGTTGTGTAAAGTTTGTTGATAATGGTCCAAGAGAAGTTTCTTGCTATAAATGTGGTGAACTGGGTCATACTGGTTTGGTAAGTCCTAATCAATGTTTACAATATCCAAGCTCCTCCAAGGGTGTGTTTCTGTTTGTTATTGTCTAGGTATTTGTCTGTCTATGCCATTATTATTGTTGTCAATTTTGCAATCTTGAAATTTTCAAGAAAACACCACCTTTATCATGACAGTGTTGTTTAGAGTAGAAAATTTAGCCCTCTAGTTCATTTTGAACTCAAATACTAATCACCCTTTTTCATTCTCTCTGACCAAGTATATATACAAGCTACAATACAATTAAAAAAAAAAAAAATCTAGAGGTGTTCAAAGAAAACCAAAAAGCCTATCTGAAAAATTTGTTGACTTAACCCCTTGGTTTGTGTATTTATGGGTATGTATGTGTGTGCGCATTTGTGTACACCAAATGTAAATATACTAAATAATTATGTTTCTAAAGCTTTACATTTTTCAACTTGAAATCCTTCTCTGAATTTGTAATTTAACCTTATTATACAATTAATTTTGAAATTAGCCATATAATTGTAGTATAAAAAAAAAATTGTATTTTTATACTTTGTAATGATCATTGCCATTACTAAAGATTTTGTTGATGAAATTGAAGTAAATATTGCCTTTTGCTTGCTATAAAAATAAAATTTCTTAACTGATTTATGTGATTCAGTTCAAAAGAATTTCAAGTAGTTTGGTTATTTGAATAGTGTTGTGCACACCCTTATTCTAAACAGTGCCACAGCTCAAAGATCAGGACTTAAAACAAGCAATAACAAAGACATAGTCTAACTATGTACCATGAATTGCACTAACCTCTATGACTTAGTAGAACAATTGCTATGAATTACTTGCTCATGAAGTTCCACTTCATATCCCACTTTGTGCGCTTGGCATTATGTAGAGCCATGAGCTTGGGCATGCAGCAAAATCTGAGCCAAATAACCTCTTGTTACAGGCTGTTTTCAGCTAGATTATTATTTTTTTTTTCTAATTTACTTGGGTACTTTATCTGTGTTGCTACTGTTATTAGCAATGTTGGTGATGCTGCTGTTGCTTGGAGAAGTGCAGCAATGTATTGTCAATGCTTTTCCTTTTGTAATTTTTTATTGAAGGGCAACACAATCTGTTTAGGCACAGAAATATGTATTTTTTCTATATTTATATAAAATGTATGGAATTGTTAGGAATGGATTTTCATTTTTCAATCAGTGTATCATTTCTTTTATGTTATATATGATTATTTTTTATGATTCCTGTGTTTCAAAATCTCTGTGGATATTGATTTGTCCCTTGACATTTGCATTTGTAATGCCAGTTCTGGTTTTCCACATGGATCCTGAGGTTTCACTCTTTATAATCCACTAATTGGCTTTTGTGCTCTTAATTGAATTAAAACTAAACTTGGCCCAGTCTTTTACTACTAGGTAAATCTTTGATTATAATAACAAGCATCTTCTTAATTCATGGGTATTTGTTTGTGCAGGAATGCTTAAGGTTGCGTGAGGAAGCCACTACTGCAGCCTCGGCAAGTTCATGCTTCAAATGTGGTGAAGAAGGACATTTTGCACGCGAGTGCACATATTCTGCAAAGGTAGGTTTAGGGCTTTCTGCAAAGACATTTCTCCGTATTCTCAGAATTATTATATATTAAGCAAACATTTTCATCATTCGGGCATCAATATTGTGTTTTCTTTGCGAGACATTTTCTTATTTCTTTATAAATCTCAGGAGAATTTAGAGCTTGTTGATTATATGCAGACTGGGGAGAGGAATCATAGATTATCAACCCCTGTTCTGACGCGTCATAGAGAAAATAAAGAAACTACAGGAGTCAAATCTGCTCCTCCAGATCTTGGCAAGTCTCGTAAAAGGAGAAAAACAAAGTCTGAAGAAAGAAGCATCACAACAACAAAACAATCAAAACAAAGAGGTGGCTGGATTACCGAGGATTACCATACACCAAAAATATCAAAACAAAGAGGTGGTTGGATTATGGAGGATCTTGAAGATTTGTCCCACACGCCAAAAAAATCAAAACAAAGAGGTGGCTGGATCGTAGAGGATCCTCAAGATTCATCCTGGTCAAAGTCCAAAAAGAACTGTTGGAGGTCTCCGTCAATGTCATCTTATAAGGTAACTTCTGGTGGTCAGACGTCGAGTTCTCAATCTTCCAAGAGAATGCACAAGAGTCATTCAGGTATGTCAGATTCTCAGTCTTCCAAGAAAATGCACAATAGTCATTTCGGATCTTCAACATGGCAAGGTTCGGGTATAGCTTTCCAGAATCATATAGGACCTTCAGCATGGCAAGGTACCGGTGCAGCTTTCCAGTACCGATTTTCAGCATCAAGATTTAGCAACCCTGGAAATTCTGGGCATAGAGGAAATTATAATTGGTGGTAATAACTTGAGTTTGTATGTAAAAAACAACCAAGGGTTTTTGAAATCAATTCTCTTGCCTGATTCATCCTATTCCTACTTGTAACAACCTGTACTTTAGTTTTAAGATATTTATTAATCAATTCATTTTTTCTTTTATAAATGGATTTCCTTTTAGCGATCTATACCATCTTTTATTTGTATGCTTAAACATCTCTCTGTGAACTTATATTTTACGATGGCCTTTGAGGTATCAAATTCAATACTTGAGTTTTGGTTTCTGAATCCCTGAATGTTATCTGTTTCATTGAATGTGCATGCACCGTATACTTCATAATTTTGCCAATTCTTCTGTATGTGCCTGTGGCACCCAAGGGATAGGGGAAAGGGGATGCAAAACATCTTTTACATTTGTGAACTTAAATGAGAGCATAAAATTAAAGTAATTGAAATCTCTTAATCAGATATTTCATTTTCTCGATCTCGTGACAGAAATCAGTAAAAATTAACCCTTTTAAGGATGGAATAAAACTCTAATTCATGTGAGTTTCAATTTGTTCCCAGATCTTCAGTTGATGCTGATAAAGGGGGTCTCCATGGTGAACACCCATTAAGTTAAACACAGACACTGCTATGCTAGCTGACTGTGAGGTAAGGAACTGGGGGATTTTCAGGGATTCAAGGGGATAAACAATGGCTGCAGCTAGCAACAGAATAGAATTAAAAACTTCTGCAGAAATTGCAGAAGCAGAGGCATTTGGTATTGTAAAAAGTAACAGGTAGTTCTCATCGAACTTAAAAAGACTACGAAACCAGTCCAATTTCTGACAAATGCAAGCAATAAGCATTATTAATTAAAACATTTATGAAAATACATATAAAACTTACAGACTATTAATTAGAACATTTATGAAAATACGCAGAAAACTTCTACAGAAGTTTTAGTACAACACAACTTAAGAAAATACTAATATTAATATTTATTACAGACCTAGGCTGCAATTTTGCAGAATGCTCTCTTCTACCATGAAACCAACCATTGTGCAGATCAGCTCTTAATAGCAGGGCAACTCCAACCACAGCAACTTATTTCCTAGACATGAGCTGTATAAACTCTGCCATAGTTTAAATACAATGATTATCATTCTCATTTGAACAATGATTTAAAAAAAAAAAAAAAAATACAAGCTATCAATGGTACTCGCAATCGATTCACCTTTTTCAAAACTTCCTATCATTCAGCTGACTTTTCTATTAATTTGCAGACAATGAAATCCGACTACACAAATTAACCAAGAACCAAAGAAAATTAAGAAATTGAATTAAAGTCAAATACTGCATTATATTATGAACAATAGAAAGAAATATGCCAAAGAATAACCTGGACTGGGAAGTTGAAAGTGGGACTGTACTCATGCATGACCCAGTTGGTTCTGACCACATTAGGAATATCACCTTGATAGAAAACCAGTGTCCTTTTTGCACCAATATCCTTGATTTTACAGTTATTTCCAGTGCCTTTCCAATATCCACCATTAGTTGTCCTACTTTTTCTCAAAAAGGGACGGCTAAAGAAATACCAAACTCGATCATTTTGGTTATTTGGCATCATTAGATCTGCATTATACATACACAATACTTTGATTAATTATGAGCTTTGGTTATGATCAAGATACTACAACGATTACAAGTCTACTATTGATTTTTAAATATTTACAATAATTAAAAAATTACTATTGATTTCATTGTTGTTGAGAGCTCAACAAATGTAAAATTTTGCTAATTCAAATCTTAATCGCAAATTAATTAAAAATAATAATAGAAAATAAAAGTTTATATGAATATTTGATTACTTACCAGGTATTTCCCATGGTTGAAAACTCAAAACATCAATCTCAGGAATTGTTTGGACTTGATCATCATGGCCTAGCATTTTTAGCCTCAGGAAATGATTCACCAATTCTTCGTCAGTTGGGCGGAATGTGTAGCCAACTGCATTAGCCATCTCCTTGTTTCTAACTAAAACAAACAAAAAATAAGTTATTAAACAACCAAGTAAGAGCAATTAAGAGGTATGATCTATGTGTATTGTCTACCTCTGTTCACTCGACTAAAGAAGCAGTTAGTGTGTGTGTGATGTGATGTGATTTTCTATAGAATGAATGAAACGACTTAAATAGACTTTCAAGTCTTCGACTCTACTTCATTAACAAGTTACTTCCTCTGTCGGCGTCACTCTTGAAAACATACTTTACTTCTTAACCAATTATTATGCTTCAGTTTGGTCACCTTGTTCTTTAAGGCCTTTGGGAGTTTAAAATACCGAAAATGAAAAGATAATGAGAAAATAAAATATATAAAAAGTCTTTTGTAATTTTATCACAAATTTTTAATTTTAATAATTTAATTTAAGTTTGAATTTTGTTAACAATTTTATTTATTTTGTTATAATCATTTGGAAAACTTAAAATAATAAAAAATTTCATCTCAACTTTATATAGTCAATAAATAAAAGTAAATAAATTTAAACATATTCTGATAAAACTAATATATCCCAACAACTTGCTCTGCAAGGCTGCCAGTCCTCTCTACTTCGTTGAGAAGTTGCACAATTCAACGAGATCTTTAGACAATTGGATATAAATTGTCCTTTTTCTTTCTGTGAAAAGCTCAATTTGGGGTGTGACAATATTTAATTTTTTGTTTTTTTTTTTTGAAAAAAATCACAAATATATCAAGTGGCTAAATCTGCATATAAAAGTGATTCTATGAATCATCTATTTTAAAAATAATGAACTTTTATAACCTTTTATTTGTATTAATATTTATTTTAAATAATTAATATTATGTATCTTATTTAATATTATAAACCTTTTTTTATATTGCATATATTTGTATATAAAATTAATATTAAAAAATGAAAAATAAAAATAAGTATATTCACTACAATCCGTTCCATTTCATTATTTGTTACGTCCAGCCTCAAAGCGACGTAGATACAAAAAATAAATTGATGGTGCAGAGGTGGATAATGACAATAAATACACACTATGAGAACAAAGATGTAAGAATATATAATATTATTATTTAATTTTGAAATAAAATACAAATATAATTATCATATTTACTCTAAAGAGGACATTCTCCTTTTTTTTTTTGAATGTTCAAATTAAAATCTTAAAACGCGTTCATATCTATGTTATGATTTATTGATAAATTACAATTTAATTTTTAAAATTTAATCTAATTAAAAAATAATTTTTAATTTAAATATAAAAAATAATAAATTATATTAAATAATTAAATAAAAAATAATTATTTATTTAATTAAAATTAAAATAAAGAATACTTTTAATTATAATTACTTTTATTTTATTGAAATAACTATTTTTTATTTAATTATTTACTTTCTAAAATTAAAATAAATAAAATTACTTTTTATTTAATTAAAATAATTACTTTATATTTAATTATTTTTCTTATATTTAATTTTTTAAAATTATTTTTCATATTTAATTAAAATTAAAATAATTAAAAATAAATTATTTTTCTCTTATTCTTTATATATATATATATATATATATATATATATATATATATATATATATATATATAGCACTTCTGCCATTTTATTAAAATTTACCAAAAAAAAAATAGACGAAATAATTAAATTTATTGACTGAATCAAAATATAAGAACTAATTATATTTTTTCCTTTAAATGCCCTATTTTTAAAATATCTTCATGTTATCGCTTTTTTTTTATATTTTTTTTACTTTTCTCATTTAGTTAAAATTAGAATATTTAAAAATATATATATATGAATTTTTTTTATGAAATATACATAATTTTTTTATTTTTTCATATTTTAATAAATAATTAAAATAAATAAAATTCTTTTTATTTAATTATTTAATTTATTTTCTTATTTTTTATATATAATTAAAAAAATATTTTTAAAATTAAATTAAATTAAAATAATTAAAACATATGATTTTTCTCTTTTTCTTTATATATACAAACCTCGTTCGATCATTCCATTTATTATTAATTATTCTAATTTTAATTAAATGTAAAAATAATTTTTTTTTTATTACATTCACATTAGAAATTTAAATTAACTCTAACCATTAAATCATATATAACACTTAGTAATTTAGTTATACATAACATATATAAAACAATTATCCTGAATTGATGAGATATATAAACAGTGAAACCCTATCCTCTATATAATTAATTTATTTAAACTAAATACAAATTCATTGGAAGTTGCAAGTGCTATGTGTATTCTAATAATAAAAAAAATATCCTCATAGAATGCCAAAAATTATCTTTAAAACTAAGAAGTCTTAATTTCATAATATTATAATTGTTTTCAAAATTAAAATATTTGAAGCTCAAGTTTGAATTTTAATGAAAATTAAATTTAAAAAAAAAAACAATTTCATTATTTCAATTGGTTTTATGTGATATTTTAAATATAAAAATGACCTAAAAATTAATTTTAAAATGCAAATAATAGAAAATATAATGTATATTATGTACACTTGAGAGGAAATACATTGCAGGAGAAAATATTTTTAAACCATGTAGTATCAAAAATGAAAATAAGTTCATATTTGTGCAAATATAGCAATATTATTAAAAGATTTAGCTAAATTAATTATACTCATTTTATGTAGTAATAAATTTAAGAGGACAATTCATACATGATATCTAATTTCATCAAACTAAAACATACTTCTCCATTATAAATTGTCTTTTAACACTACATAAACTTTATACACAATTATTAATTTATCATTTTTTTTTTTTGAGAAATATTTTCAATTTATCATTGATTAATTATTAATTAAACATTAATTACATATACTTAATAACATTTTCTAATTTGCACGTATAACATACTTACCAAAATAACCAGAAATAAGTCAACATAAATTAAAATTCTATTCTCTATATGGTTTGTGTTGATCTCATCATGACCTCATAGTTGGATTTTAAGAGAGCCAGAGAAGAGGGTCGACTCCCTATTTATGATAAACAAAAATATATATGGGATTGAATTCCACATACATTTTTTCATCATGGATATTATGTATATTTATAGATGATTATGTGTAAAGTGACACTTCATGTAGATTAATAAATGACATGCATGTTAAATTAATATATATCAGTTTATTGAGTTAAATGTTCACCCCTGTTCATATATTTTTTCAGGTTATGGGTCAAGCTTAAAAAGATTAAGTTTTTAAATTAGTATTTCCTGTCTTTTATTCCTCAGACAAAAAAATTATTTTATTTTTGTTACATAATTATTTCATATTCATTGTATTAAATTCTTTAGAACTCTGTATTGTTATATTTAGTGTTAGATTTATGGTTGTAATTTTATTGTTATGCTGTTAAGTAGAAATTTTTAGTTGATGATATTAAGTGCATGATATCAGCTCTGAGTGATTAAGTGATGATGTTAAATTATTCAGATTATGTTTGACCGGCTTACTACGGGTTTAAAAAATCTTATACTTTCCTGTTTCTTAGTGTCGGTCACTTGTCCAATAGGGTCGGGTCGTGACAAGTGTTCCATCTAGAGGGGACCATAAACTCTAGGCATATGCTCGGCTAAGCATATGTGTCATGATAAGATAGTAAGGCTATCGGTGCGTTTTCATGATATCAATTCTATTACATGATATGAATTGATAGTGTTATTCTATTGTAAGCACTCGTATTCTTTCAAGTATAAATTTATAGATTCTTCTTCTTATAATTCTTTCATCCCTAAGTATAAGCATATGTAAATGTAAATATATTCATGATCATGATATCCAAGTTCTTTGGTTTAACCTAAAGTATTTATATCTTACTGAGTTGAAGGTTTATTCATTTTTTGTGAATTTTAGGTGATAGTGTAGTTTGAAAGAGAAAGCTAATCTAGAATATAGAGCTTTTTGACTTCTCTACAAGAAAAGTCTTGCATGTAATTTTGTTAAACATTATATTTATGTTATGTATTTAGGCCTAATGAGAAGTGTATTTTTAGGAGTTCCATAGTTAATATTAAGGATGTATTTTTTTGTTGCCTAGATTGACATATTTTTATAGAGTTTCTCTTATTCCATATTGATGTTAAATGTGTCTTTTAATCGGTAGGGAACAATAAGAAATATCATGATATGAAAATTTGACATGATGATTATGATCATATTATTTATAAGAATGATTGTATGATGATATATAAATATATTTGGCTATGGTGTGTATGAGATCTAGGTTATGTTGTGTTCTACGGATTTATGATGGTTTATGTCTATCTTTATCCTATGACCGTCGCACCGGTGATTTTAGAGTATGACACTGCAGGGGAAGGGCCTTTAGTTAACATTAATGATGCATTTTTTGTTGTCTAGATTAATATATTTTTATAGAGTTTCCCTTGTTTCATATTGATGTTAGATGTTTTTTTTTTATCGGTAGGAAAAATAAGAAATATCATTATATGAAGATTTGACATGATGATTATGATCATATGATTTATAAGAATGACCGTATATGATGATATATAAGTATATTTAGCTATGTTGTATAAGAGATTCAAGTTATGTTATATTTTACGGGTTTATGGTGAGCTTATACTTACCATTGTCCTAAGACCGTTACACTAATGGTTTTGGGGTGTGACATCGCTGGTGTAAACACAAAGGACCAACTTTGGCCTTTTTTTGGTTCTACCCTGACACTTGGTGAAAGTGCCAATATTGACTTACGTGACATCGTCATCCACGACAGTTTTAAAAGCGCTGGGGTAGATATCGCTAGGGCTTTGAAGCACCGGGAAAGCCTACAAAAAGCGCTGGGAAAGACTCTGGTTGTTGTAGTGAATGAATCTTACAAATAAATAAACTAACTAAAAATGAAGTTGGAGAATGTTTTTCGCTTGTGTAAACTCAATAAAATGTTGTACTTAATCTTATAAATGTTTTAAGAACTTGTATTTATAGTCCCAACTTAAAATTAGTCGTTACTCACTTTATTGGGATAAATATTAGCATTCTAATAGCTCTATTTTTTCAAACTATTATGATAGTAGTGGCTGCAACTTCATTGGTAGCGGCCGCTACTATTGTCCTGTCTTGAACCTAAGTTTCTGGATTGTTTAGTTGCGGCTGTGATTTTCTAGTAGCAGCGATGACTTTTCGATAGAGGCGGTGACTTTCATTTCTTCATATCTTAAGCTAGATAATTCCAAATTATGATCCTTTTTTAAACAAAAAACTTTTAGATGTTTATTACAATTTTGTAGTTTATGCTAACTCCACAATCATCCTTCTTGATGCTTTAAAAAATTCAAACATTTTCTTGCTCCAATTTGCAAGACAGTTTAAATATATTTCATTAATTTTTCAATTTCTCCTTTTGTAGAAGTTAGAATCACTTAATTATTTTTTTCATATGAAAATAAGCATCTAGAGCTTTAATTATATAGAATGGAATATACAAATTATTCTTTTAGAATTCCTAGCAGCGATTTCAAGTTGCTTTTTATATTTTGTCTTAGTATGTTAATTTAAGCATAAATTATTCAAAAATTCATATATTCATTTTCTAATATCCAATGTTCAATCTAATTTATATTTCTAAAACTAGATATTCATATCTTTTTATCCATTCTAACTTTATAGACTAATTTCATCTGTGCAATTTTGGCAATTGTTTGAATTTGACAATATTGTAAAGTATTATTATAGATTTTTCATCTAAACAACTCTTTAGTAAATCTTTAATATTTTTTTGCTGTAGATTTTTGGTTGATTTGATTCTTATTATATTGGGAAGATAACTTCTTTATCTTTTCATGGATAATTTATTTCTCTTTCCATTTATATATAGCTAATCATCTAAATCAATCTATACAAGGTGAAGTGTTTAATTGAATTTATTGATTTATTGAATGTATTAAACTTATATTTTGACTATAATCATGATTTTTCATGCCTTAAACAAATTAAATAAATTTGTTATTATGATTAACATATTGATATATTTTATTATTATCAAAATCAACATCAAGGGGTTCAATAGGATAAAAATTAATTAATTTTAATTAAATTTATGTGTAGCATTTAATTTAAGTGATTTGCATATTAAATAATTGATTAATATATTATTAATTGAATATAAATTATTTAATTAGTTAAATTTGTACATTTAATTTATTAAATTTAAGTGATTTTAATATAAATTAATTTATTAATATATTATTAATTGGATAAAAATTAATTAATTAGTTAAATTTATATATGAAATATCAAATTTAAGTAATTTGTATTTAAAATAATTGGTCAATTTGTTATTAATTTGATAAAAATTAATCAATTAATTAATTTATACATGAAATATCAAATTTGAATGATTTGTATATAAATTCATTTATCAATATATTATTAATTAAATATAAGTTATTTAAAAGAAAATTAAAGAAAAATCCAATACTAATAAGCATATGAAGCACATTAAATAACTGATTAATGTAAATATATCCTATAGTATATTAAATGTTAATTTGGATAATTAAATCTTTATTAAGTATTAATAAGTCTATTAAATTAAGACAGCTCATTATTTAAACTCATTATTTTTAAATTAAAATAATGGATCTTACTATTAATATTTTAACTTATTTATTTAGTAAAAAGTGACCTGCTAATGACTTATAAAAATTTGTCATTTTCAATTTTATTGATACTGCATATCAAGATACATTACATTTTAATCTAAAAATAATTACATTACATTTTAATCTAAAAATAATAATATAAAAACATATATTATATTAAGTAGTAAAATAAAAAAGCATATATCTAGAAGTGACAAAATTTATAACTGATATTTTATTATAGTAGTAAAATGAGAATATTTTAACAGTTTACATTACAATTCAAATCTTACCAATATTTCCAATGATAAAAAATAAGAAGTGATAATGACAATAAATAACTTGAATTTTTTAATATTTTCTAATAGTATTGACAAAATATCATATTGCTAATAACTTAATGGAAAATGTGCTCATTTTGGTTGCTATTAAGCTACAAATCAACTTTAAATAAAAATTTCATTTAATATAAATATTATATTTTAATATAAAATACCTTGAATTTATTTTAATATTTTATGATGGCGTTGAAAGCATATTAGAGTTATTTGGTGAGTACTAAATAATTAATCAGTCATCATACCTTTGAATAAAACTTTCATATATTAAAAATAGTATTTAGATATAAAAATAAAAATATATTAAACTTCTTTTAATATTCTTCAA
The DNA here is from genome assembly GCA_948193065.1 of Aleurites moluccanus. NCBI lineage: Eukaryota > Viridiplantae > Streptophyta > Magnoliopsida > Malpighiales > Euphorbiaceae > Aleurites > Aleurites moluccanus. The sequence goes on from CANXYC011189010.1 coordinate 16,236, forward strand.
TAATTATGTTAATAGAGTATTTATATCTGACAACTTGACAAGAAGTGTGTTTAATTTAGTGATTATTAAATCACAAATTGATTTTCATCTCTTTAAATTAATCTAATTATTTAAGTATCAATACCCATCGCCACAGATCCTTTATAATCCATCACAACACTATCACCTGATATATAAAATTCATGTAACAAAATGTTTTTTATAACACTATTATATACATTTAATAATACCATTAATATGCTGTTAATATATATTAATATTTAGTAAAACTATTAATTACTTGCTTGTTTGAATAATATGTATCAAATTTTGTGTTAAACTAATGTTAATTCCAATATTTATTGAATAAATTTTTAATTGAGAGCTACAAAATATAATAAGGTGAAATATTTTTTTTTAATAAGATGACTTGATATAAATTTAGTTTTTGAGAGACATATAATAATAATAATAATTTTTTAAATAGCTCGTAAGTTTAGCTTTATTATATAAATATATATATTAAATTTAAACTATTATCTTATAATAATTTTAAATATTAATATAAAAATATATACGAGTTAATTAAAAAATAATAAAAAAAATTATATATAGTGTTTGTATAAATTTTAACTTAGAATATATAGAAATACAATTATATGAAAAAAAAAAATTTAAGGGACGTGTTTGGTAAAAAAGAATAGAACTGAAAATTTATGTAAAAAGAATAGAACTAAAAAGTGACCGTTAGTTATCGTCAAACTTAAAAAAACAAGGGACCAGGAATTAAATACCATTATTATTATTCTTATTTGAAAAATGATTTAAAAAAAAGAAAAAGAAAAAGGAAAAGAAAAATACAAGCTATGATTGAAACTCACAATCGATTCGCCTTTTATTTTTCCAAACCTTGTTATCAAGCAGCTGACTTGTTCTTTAGTTTGCAGATAACGAAATCCGACTACATAAATTTACCAAAAAAAAATTAATTAAAGTAAATCATTGCATTATATTATGAACAATAAAAAGAAACATGCTATAATAACCTGAACTGGGAAGTTAAAAGTGGGATTATACTCATGCATAACCCATTTGGTTCTGACCGGATTAGGAGCACGACGTTGATGGAAAACCAGTGTCCTTTTTATACCAATATCCTTGATTTTACGATCCTTACTAGTCATTTTCCAATATCCACCATTTGTCCTTCTGACTCTCAAACGATTCCCTTTCGAGTTATTGTATTGGGGACGGCAAAAGAAATACCAAACTTGATCATTTGGGTTATTTGACATCAATAAACCTGCATTATACATACTTAATACTTTGATTAATTAACTGGAAACTCATTAACCAATGAGTTTTGTTTGCTCCACTACGATATGTTGACATATAAAAAAAAAAAAAAAAAAATCACATATTAGAAAAATGATCAAATCAAAATTACCGAATAATTTGTTCTAATTTTTAACTATAATCAGATTTTGGCTCATTTTAAAGTTCAATTCTATTCTTTACGGTGTTTATCTCTTTCCATTTACATTTTAACTCATTATTAAAAATTTAACATGATAAAAGTATGACAATGAATTTCAATTATTATAAATTTACTATTGATTTCATTGTTGATGATTAACAACAGATTAATTAAAAAATAAATGTTTAAATGATTAGTTGATTACATATACCAGGTATTTCCCATGGTTGAGAACTCAAAACATCAATCTCAGGAATCTGTTGGACTTCATCATCATGGCCTAGCATTTTTAGCCTCAGGTAATGATTCACCAATTCTTCGTCAGTTGGGCTAAATCTGTTGCCAACTTCGTTAGCCAACTCCATGTTTATAACTACAACAAACAAAAAGAACAAGTTATTTAACAACCAAAAAAGAGTAATTAAGAGCTATGATCTATGTGTATTTTCTACCTCTGTTATGCTGAGAGCACTTCGCTCAACAAAGAAGCAGTCTATGTGTATGTTTTTCTATGGATGAATGTAACAACTTAAATAGACTTCCAAGTCTTCGACTCTACTTCACTAACAAGTTACTTCCTCTCTCATATTTAAAGAAGAGATTTGACTTTTACCCAATTATTATGCTTCTTGTTGGTCTCCTTGTTTTTTTTTTTTTTAGGCTACGATTAATTGTCTGTAAAGTTTTACACTAGAAATATACTTAATTATATTATATTACTTATGTCTGAACTTTTTACAGTATAATTTCTTTATTTTAATTATTTTCTCAGTTTTAAAAAATAATTTCATATATATATTTTAACTGTTATATAATGACTGGAATGCTGATTAATTTTATTTTAGTATCATAAATAATAAAAAAAAATAGAATCTTAGAAACATACACCTATCAATATGATAAAAGCATGTAAAAAAAATGTATTAATATCTTTTTATCGATAACAAAATAAATATAAACATAATTCTCATAAATAATTTAAAAATTATAATACTCAATTGGTTAGATGTATTAAAAAAATTTGAATATTACGAGAATAACTAAAAACTTGAGTTATTTATTATGCTTACTTATTAAAAAAAAAGTTTATTACTTTTTGTAATTTTATCATGATTTTTTTTATAAATTTCATCCAATTATTTATAACTTTTAAATTTTTTATAAATTATATTACAAATAAAATTTAAATTGAATTTGTTAATATTGCATGTCAAAATTTATTTCTTTTAATTTGAATTATTTGAAAATCATGTAGAAAAAAAATTAAAATAATTAAAAATTTAAAAAATAAAATATTTCTGATCAATTTCGTATAATTTTAAACTTATAAAACATGTATACGTGGAAGTCAAATCAATTTAATTAATAAAATTAAATTAAATTAATAAAATTAAATTAAAATTAATAATTTTATAATTTATTTAGTTTGATTTGATTTTAAAAATAAAATAAATTAAAAATTCAGTTTAATTTGTGATTTAAATTTTTTTTTAAATTTTTATTATTAATATTTTTTTAAATTTATAATAAAATAATAATAATTTATTTGATTTGAAATTAAAAAATTAAAAAAATTTAAATTAAATTATATTGAACTCATAATTTTATTATAATAATAATTTAATTTTATTTAAAAAAATTATAAATTAAAAATATTAATTTAATTTAATAATAATTTTTCAAAGAGTAAATCGAATTGATGACTTCTGTTGCAAACATACAGCAAATTCTGATATATCAATTATATCCCAACAACTTGCCCTCTAAGGGTGCAGAACTGCTAGGCCTCACTGAAAATCAGTACTTCGTAGAGAAGTTGCACGGTTCGATTGGACAGGAACAGTGAGGTCTTTAGACGAAGTGGACCCTACCACCACCGCAGGCCAATTGAAGATAATTTGTCCTTTTCCTTTGTGTAAAGCTCAATTTGGCATGTGGCGCTTTATTTTTAAAAGAAAATCGTAAATTTTTGTTGATATATTACAAATAAAATATCTTAATCTAAAATTAATAATATGAAGAGATAAATTAAGAAGTAATGAAATAAAAAAAAAGTTTTATTTTTATTAATTTTTTAATCATATTAACAGAATATTAAAATTGATAATTTAGTGAAACGAGTGCTTTGTTTGATGAATATTAAATCATAAATCGACTATTGTATTTTTTAATAAAAACATATTTTAATAAAAAATAAAAATATCAACTTGAATTTTTTTTTTCTCATATTTTTCAATGGCGTTTAATAATGTAAATGACAAGTTAACGAAAAATATATATAAGTTACAAATTTACCTTCATTTCTTTGAATAAGTATAATTATTTAAAAGTCAATAATAAATCTTAAATAAATTTAAAATTTTTAAATAATCTAAGAAAATAAAATAATTTTTATGAAAACAAAAAATTAGTAAATTCCATAAAAAAATAAAAATTCATAAAAAAAAAACTAAAAACAATATAATAATAATAATAAATCTATATCCAAAAAGACATAATTTAATAGAGAAAATCTATATTCATTGGCCAATGGACTAAGGAAAGCAAAATAAGAGAGAAGACAAATATAATTTTATTTTTCCATTGATTTGTTGGCGGATGAGATATCTGATAAATAGAAAAGATTGGCAAAAAAAAAGAAAAAGAGAAGAGATAACTTGGATTTTTTCCACTTGTTTATTACAGTCAATTAGGTCTAAATTTTAATTCATTACTAGACTGACTAATTAATACTTTAATTTTTTATTCGAATGAATCTAATTTGCATAAAAAAAATCTTCATAAAAATCCAAAAAAATTTATTTATATTTTTAAATAATAAAAGATATTTAAAATAATAGATTAAAACTCAAAATAAAAAAAAAAAAAAAAAAAAGGTTAACTGACTTCATCTATCTAAAATATTTTATCTTTTTATGATGCTATCACATCCTTTAAAAATAAATTATTATATTACAGTTGCAAAAATTTATATATAATTATATTATGTGGATGTTTGAAATATATATTAAAATTTATTATTTTTCAAAATAATTTTTTATCAAAATTTATTTTTTAAATTATTAAAAAAATTACAATTGCTATAATATTTTCAGTTAAAAATTATATTTATAAATAAATATGAAATAGCCAATTACTTAAAAGCGTTTGCACCACACACAATCTGATTTATTGATGATACGATTCAAAGCCCCACAACTCCTAAATAGGTAAATTCTAGAGCAAAGGAAGGAATTATGCTAGCAACCAAATCGCCTATTTATCTTAACTACACATTCAATTCCTTTAACTATCAGTTGGTTGCTTGACCTCTTCTCTTCAATTAATCCATGGTGCAATAGAAGAAAGAAAGTCAAAATCATCATTCTTATCGTATTATTGTTAACAAGACATTTTCTTATAGTGTTTTCAGCTTAATTCGATGAATTTTAGATCCTAAGTTGAGATCCAAATACCCACTCCATGAGCAAAATAATTCTTTTCAGCTCTTTCTCTATTACTGACATATAACATGGATTACAATACATATTCATTTGGGACTCACTCCCAACTCAATTAGGATTGATTAATTTAAGATTAGTCCCCTTTGATTAACTTGAGTTAACTAAACCAAACAACATATACTATTCATGTCATACCCCAAAATCTAATGGTGTGATAGTCTTAGGCTACGAGTAGGTTTAAGGTCTTCAAATACCTGTAAAACTTGAAAGCTAACCCTAGATCATAAACACAATATAACTTATAACAATCATACTATCAATCACAAGCCATTACAATCATTACTATCAATATAATACCATCAATCTCAAGATATAACATCTAGTCTAAATTCATAAATCATTCAGTACTACAGAGCCATATGTATAAGGAAATATCCATAATAATAATTAAAATATCAAAAAAGAAATCAAAATTATACATAGGTTAGCTTCTTGGGAAGGAAGAATTTAAGAAGCTCGATCCTTTTTCTCTAGGTCCTCAAATCTATCACCATATGAATAGAGGTGAGCATTCAACTCAGTGAATTATGAAATGCATTCATATTTAGGGGTTTCTGAAAAGAAGAACAATGAATCTCTTATACGTGTACATAAACATTTATATAAATAATAATATATCAATTTCAATGAGTTTAATGAACAATATTGTCACGCCTCCAACTCCAATGATGTGATGATCTTAGGACATGGATAAATTTAAAGCTATCAAAGAACTGCAAAACCCAAAACTATACATGTAGCAATCATAAACATTATCTATAACCACAATAAAATTCACATAATAATTCATAATTATCACATCCAAAAATCAGAGATGTGACGGTCCTATGGTATGGGTAGACATAAGGCTTCTAAAAACTCGTTAAACACACCAACCTAACCTGTGGTAACAACCAACAACATCTATATCCATTCACAATCCATCATCATAATCATCATCAACCTATAATATCATCTTATAATATAACCATTTAATATATCATCAACTAGTTCACCATGGATCAAAGGCAAAAGAGATCATCTATTCAAAATGAATAAGTGATAACCCAAAAGAATATTACAAACCATTCAAATATTTTAGAGTTCTAAGAGAATTAGATCTCAAAATAACAATAATAATATCCAAAATGATCATAGTCTATACTTTCAGTTAGTTTCGAGAAAGAATTAAGAAGCTCTATCCTCGGTATCTAGATCGACGACTCTAGTATCTGAAAACCACAACTGTGAGCTTTCAACTTAATGAATTATGCATATGTCATACATGAGATTCAAAATCAGAACAGAGGCTCGAAAATATTGTCTTTATCCATATATATAACAAATAGAGTTCACATTACAGATATCATAAGGTTGCATATAGATCAAAGTTAGAATCATAGATCAAAAATAAAAACTCAAAAATCAAAGGTCAGAAATCAGAAATTAGAAGTGCCTGCAAGAAATGGCACATCATAGATATATATACATATGTATGTAGGATAAAACAATATAAATGTCAGAACAACAGAGAAACATAATACGAGTCTAACGACATTCAAAAACACAACAAGAGTACTAAGATCTCCATTCAAAGAACATGTGTTTGTGCTAATAAATGCCTAGAGAAATTTTGTCCCCTCTAGGAAAGACTCTAATACTTCTGACTCTATTAGTTGAGTCAATGATGCACATAGTCTGATGATTTAAGAGAAGGCATTCTGACACTAACACTTATTTGGTTCAGAATATAAGTATGTACAATAGATGTTCTTATCAATCAATGGATTAGATATCAATAAACATTTCAGAATAATAAATTTATACTATAATAATGAGTTGGTTCTAAAGAAATAGAAAGCAATACCAACTCTAAAGCATAATAATGGCAACAAGATACATATATATAGTCAAACAACATTAATTTTAAGGAATAATAATTTAACAATTGTATAGATATACTCAGAATGAAATTTAGTTTAAATATAATAGAAGTAACATATATACATAAATATATACAAAGTACATGTACATAACTCACCAGCTCATACTATTAAGCTCTAAATCATAAATTTTAGGGATTTCCTTACCCAATATTAAGGATATCAACTTCTTACAATTATAAATTTTCTAAAGATTACTTAGATGGTTAACTTAATTTAACCATACTTAGAGGCCCAAAAAGCATATGAATATATCTATGTATAACATATAAAATAACATATGATTTTTCATGAAAGCAGTGAAAAATTAGAAATTATAAAATAAGATTCAGAAAGTTACACCGAAAATAATCCACCAAGACGTTGTATTTGAACCAGACCCGATTAAAATAGCAAATGGAACTCAGAAGACAGCCTCGCAATTCCAATAAATTCACAAACAAAAATCAGAGGAAATCCACTGAAACTACAACTCAGTGACCAGACTGAACGAAAGTTCTTTTGAGACCCGATGATCGAAAATCAAAACCCAATAAATATGCTTATTAGAGATTCAGAACTTTCAATAACCAGACCATCTCAATCAAACACATAAGTAAAAAACCAGACCCATTTCATTTATGTCAAGAATTTCCAACAAAAATTAACCCAAAAGCAAACAGTATCATGGAGAATCTGGTTTTAGAAAAAGAGTATAGAAAAACAAAAATCCAAAGCGAAAATCGCAAGGAATGGGGAAGAGCAAAAATATAACAGGAATCTCCAAATAATCAAGCCTAAAATCAGATTGATAATCAATAATAATTTTTTCCTTTCTTTTAAATTTTATTTTTGTTCTTTTTCTTTTGGCCTTTTCTTTTTCTTTCATTTTTTTCTTCTTTTCCTTTTCCTTTTTCTTATTTTCTTCTTCAGCCGCAACCCCTCTCCAAAAGCTCCCTCCTCTATTTTGTTGGCTCTCCTCTCCCTTGTGTAATTATACTAATATATATAGGCTTGGGTTAGGTTAAAACAAAAAGAACAATATAACAATGCCCTTATTTAAATTTAGGATTTTTTATTTCTTAAAACACATTGTTTTTTCCTTTTTTTATATATTTTCTATTATTATTATATACTTCAAACAAACAATAATTAATCAATTAAAAACTTCCAATACAAATTTAAAAATAAAATTTTAGTATCACCTTTTATTTAAAATGATAAATAAAAATTTTTAATTAAAATATCAAATAAAATTTCCTAAAAATATTTAAAAATATGTTAAAAATATATATTAAAAATCTTTTTTTCTATTAAATCATTTACTATATATATACATTTTTTTTTGACAAATTTTCCAAACAACTCAAAAATTTAAGCAAAACTAATTTTTATATATTTATATATATTTTTTAAAATTTTCAAAAAAAATAAAAATGAAAATAAAAATTATCTAGACAAAATATAGTGTCTACAATACCAAAAAAAATTATTTATCATAATAAATTTATCATGTCAGTAGCTAAATATACTAATATATTTATGTCAATGTCATTAACATATATCTAGACATGCCATATTCAGTACATCATACTAAATACACCAATCATCATGCTAAAGAAAAAAATTAAGCAACTTAATACCATTTACATTAAATCGCTATCAAGTTATTGTTCATGGTATAAACATACTTTTAATGCAATTTAAAGACATTCTATATTCATATAAACATAAGATTTATAAATGTACATGAACCATATGAAGCGTTTAATGATAAAAGAAGCATGAAATAATCAAGAAACTGCATGAAAATGCAAGAAACAAATGAGCAGAGCCATGTGGCTTTGCCCTAGGGTAAACCAGCCCTAGACAAGGGTTACGCGGCCTACGTAGGGCCATTCAACCCTACATAAGGGTCGGGCTACCCTTGTGCCTGGGAGTTTAGCTTCCATGGCCATTTTGGCCGTTTTTACTCAAGGGTGAACCAATTTCAATACCTTTTCGATCACATTTACTCAATATACATCAGTTTTAAAGTTATAGGAGTCTCAACATGTTATAAATAAGTTCATATATATATTTGACTCACAAAGTAGTCTAATATAAAAGGCGAGTGTGTGTTTCATGCTACGGTGAACTATATTATAAAGAAGACCTAAAATTCATACAAACTAGGCTTAATATCATATACTCATCATATACTCCTAATTGCAAATAATCAAGCATTTTTATGCACAAAATAATCAACACATATGCAAACATGATATAAATCATATGGATTATCACAAAACCATATGATAACATAAAGCTTTACATACTTAAATCAAGAAAATTTAATAAAAGAAATTTTACAAATCTTGATACACCAAGTTCTGGCGATCCACTCTCAGGCTTTGCTTTTGATGATTGTGAAAAGTTTCCGAACTCAAATACTTCAATGCTCGATTAGTTGCTTATTTACCAAAAGTGATTGAATCAACTCTTGATTCAATATAAATATGCTTCTTCTTTTTTCAAAGAATACAATCAAGAACTTTCTTGATGTATTCTTTGCAAGGAGATCTAACAAACTTTAGACTTTTTAATGATGTGTTTCAATTTCAATTTTCAAAAAAATTAAGTTCTCTTTACTTTTAAATCAAGAAATTCATCAAGTTCCTTTTAATCAAAGATTTTCATAAAATTCAAATTATTTATTTTGGAAAAATAAACTCAAAATTTTAGTTCAAATATTTCAAAAATCAATAAAAGGTTTCAATTTTAAATTATCTAACCTAAAACTTAAATGAATTTTTAGATCTCTAAAAAGTTCGACCGAAAGTTCCCTTGAATGTTTCATCCCCTTTCAAGAATAGGTGAAGAGATATTCATAGGTACCAAGATACCTTTTCACCCACTCCTAAATAGGAAGAATACCTAGTGTTCAAGCTAAGTGTTTTCCTATTTAGTTAAATCAAGTTAGAAAATAGTTCAATCTTCCTAAATGAAATAAAGAAAAACTTTTGAAATAGTTTAAATAACTTGCAAGCAAAGGACTTGCAATTTTTCCTATTTAGATTCAATAGAAAACTTCTTCTTTTTTTAATAAAATACTAAAAAGGAATTAAAATAAAAATACTAATCAGGCAATAGAAATAGGTTTGGAGGGCTCCAAAATAGGAAAAATCATATCAGGAAGCTGTAGAACGGGCCTAGAGCAACCCATCAGTCCATACCCAGGGCGTCGGGCTGCGAACTCAAGGTGTACCAAAATTCGGTGTCTACACACATGAAGGAGATAGAAAATAAAATTTTTTTGACATGTAAGGTGTTTAGATGCTGAGAAATTGAAGGATTCAAGCTCGGTAAAATCATAATTGCGAAAGGGAAAACAAGATTGCTATGTACAGAAAGAGAGGGAAAGATATATGGGTGGTAAAGTGAAGATTTTGTAGGAGCTAAAAGAAGAGAGAGAGAGAGAGATTTTCCATTGGATTTGTAGTTTAGTCCTTTTTTATATTTTGAATCTTTGGGATTTTTTCTGTTTTTACTGCGAAAGTCTTTGAATTTTTTATATATTCTTATATATATTTTCTAAATAGGTCCAATTCATTAGAAACATTATGAAAATTAAACAAAATTATCGCTATAATAACAAATAAGAAATTCTAATAAAAATATTTCATCTTGTATTTCAAAAGAAAATAAAAGACCTTTTTATAGTTAATTCATTTAATAAAAATTATGTATAAAATTTTTTACTTAATCTCTTTGGTTTTTTTCTTTCGTCCCCTCTCTCTTTATTCCCTATCTTTCACACATCTAGCTCTCGCCACTGGAAGTGACCATATCATTGTTGCCATCATCAGTTAGTATAGCTCACCACTGATGCTTCTTATTTCATTGCCATTGCCATTCTTGTACCGTGAGTTTTTCTTTTTCTTCGATCTATTTGGGCGCATGAAAGTGAGTTGATTATTATTATTATTATTTTATTTTTGCTTTTGATTTTGGAATGGCTTTTTGTTGATAGTTTGTTATCGGTTTGAGTTTCTGGGTATTATTTGATATTGAATTTGAGTATTGTGTTTGTTGGATATGATTGGATTTGAATTATTGATTTTGTTGGTTTATAGTTCTGGTGATTGTTATTTTCATTTTAATTTTGATATTAAATTTACTTGTTCTGGTGGTTGGGTTATTTTTCATTGCTGGGTTTATTGGTTTGATTTTGAATTTTATTTTTTTGGATTTCGGTGATTGTTTCCCATTATTAGTTTATTTATTTTTAATTTTCTTATATAATTTTTTTCTTTGCTTGTTATTTGGATTTGCTAGTTAATTTTCCAGGTTATTAGTTTTGGTTGATTTGTTATTTGCAAATTTGGGTGTTGATTTGCTACTTGGGTTCTTTATGACAATGATTTTCATTAAAGCATCAAGTTTATTTTAATAGCTTTATTGATTTCTTTGGAACATAAATATTATTTATTTATATTTGTTGAAAAATATTCATAGCTTTTTTTTAAACATTCTCTTTCACATTATCGCTAAGTGAGAAGGATCCAGGAGTTCGAGTAAAAAAAATCTTGGAATTTTCTCTCTCCTCACATGTCACTTTTGTAGTGGATGATGAGTTAGTTTTACTATACTTTTGGCCCCACAATCCAATAAATTGACTTGTTGACATGGAGATTGAGTCTGTAAGGCTTTGTCACGTGGCACGCCTAGTTAGCATGCGATACTGATGTATTGTCCATATGACTAAGTAGTGAAATTTTTTTCAAAATTTAATTATTTATATTTAAAGAAAAATCGATTAATGATCACATTAGAAAAATTACTAAATTTTAGTAATCACTAATATTATTTTCCCGCCTTTAACCTACAATTTACATAAGTTGAAAACACAATTTAGGGCTAACATATGTTCACAGGGGTTAAACCAAAATATTTTATTTAGGGAACAAAAATTAAAAAGAGAATAAAAAATAAAAGATTAATTTTTTTTCTAAATTTCCAATAAATTTTGTGTGAAATAATAGTAACTAATTTTATTTTTCATAAAAGTACATTTTTAATTAATTGATCTTCTATATTTATAGGATGATCATTAATTAAATAATTTAACATTTCAAATTATTCATAAAAGTTTAGTTTTAGAGGACCAAATAAAAATTTAGAAGGACTAATTAAAAATTATCCTAATTATATATAAGTAATATAAATATTTCCAAGTTATTTGGGGGAAAGTGGGGTGGGTTAATGGTCTTGTTTGTCCCCTTGATTATGTCATTATATGTCCCTTAATCAACCCATAATTTTTCAAAGTGTGATTTTCACTCATACTTAAAATTCCAATAATCTTCCCATTAAGTGCGAGCTTCCATATTAGGCTTAGGCTCATCCTTGAAAGGAAACCTTTTTCTTGTTTGAGTATTTATGACATCACTAAGAGCCTTTCTATTCCACCGGTTTGATAGCCCACTAGAATCCTCCTTGCTCTTTCTTTCCATGTGGATGGTATGACTACAAGACTTGACTAATGTCTCCATATTCATTATTGTCGAACTAGAATTCTAATACCACTTATTAGCACAAGGATGCACAATTATCATTAGGAGATCTTTGTGGGCTTAGTGAGAGATTCGTGGGTTTGATACCATACCCTAACATAAAACTATAAGACAATATGTTTATATAGGTCCTTACATATTTTATGTCCCTCATTCAACCTCTAAATTTCCAATTTTAGATTTTTATCACACTTAAAATCTCAACATGACACCGTTTGGAATATCCATAAATCGTATTTTGATATATCTATGTCCTATCCATCTTATATCGGGATGGGGCGAGTTTAGAGGTATGCTAGGCAAGTTTGAATGTAGGATAGAGTGAGACAAATCATGGATACTTACTTATTTTTAAAAGTAAAAAAATATTTATTTATATAAAATGTTATATATATATATATATATATATATATATATAGAGTATTCAAAGTGCGTACATTATTACCCACTTGTTGTCATACCCTAAAACTATCGGTGCGACTGTTCTAGGGCAAGGGTAGGCATAAGGCCACCGTACACCCGTAGAACCCTTAGTTAACCTGGATCAAACATACAACACATACAAGCATTATGCCAAAATCCATATCTTATATATCTCATCAACCTGGTATAACATTTTCTCTTGTTCCTTACCGATCAAAATATAATTCTAACATCAATATGGAACAAGGAAAAGTCTACAATGCCATCCATGGCAACAAAAGAATAAGCAATATTACACACATCTATGAAGCTTCTAAGAATATACTTCTCATAAACATGAATATATATATATATATATATATATATATATATATATATATATATATATATAATTCAACTATTATCCAAAAATATTACATAAAAGAGTCTTTTTGTGGAGAAGAAAATCAAGAAGCTTTATTTTTAGGATTAACTCTTTCTCGAACTAAGCTAAAACCTGAAATCCATAGAAGAGTAGTGAGGCTTCAACTCAGTAAGATGTGAACAATCAGAATGAATAACTTATATATAATACTTAAATAGCAAATCTTGAACATGTACCAGGGTACTAGAAAGAAATCTTAACATATATATTAATATCATAAGAGCTTACAAAGGGTAACACTATCTAATCATTTCATAATACATATATGAATATCAAATCATGATTTTTTTTTAAGAACATAAATGCCTATAAAGAATGACATTATCAAATAAACATAATATAAAACTGATATCATATTATAACATTTGGATAGCCTTGTTATCTTATTGTGGCACATATGCTTGCGCAGGCATATGCTTAGAGCTCGTGATCCCCTCTAGGTGGAATACTGATACTGTACCCTATTAACTATGTTTCCTCTGTGCACATTGGACCAATGAATTAACTCTCATTAGGAAAAATGTTCTATAATGTATGTTCCGTGATATACATATCAAGAATTAGTTCAACAATAATTAAAAGTGATCAAGAGATTATAACATTTAAATAACATATCATATTATGCATAACAAAGACTTATTAATAAACTTAGTGCAAGAAAAATAACCAAGTCATTATCAACATTTAAAAATTCTATTTTTTGTGTGTTTTAATATATTTTTTTTATATATAACATATATATATATATATATATATATATATATATATATATATATGAATATAATATACTTTAGCGAAAATTCTCATATGGAGAATCAAACACATGAAACGAAATCCACACTTACCTCTTAGCATTAAAAACCCTTCTAGTCAAGCTTAACTCTTGCTCAAATCCAAAAAATCCTTAATTCCTTGAGTTCTCTTCTCCTAAATAAAAATCCATAAGATTTTCAAATTTAGGGTTTTCTCAAAACAATCACATAAAATAATCCTCCATAAATTCTAAGCTCTTTGGAGCCTTTATAAACAAATTATAGCATTAATTTAATTATTAATAGAAGATGAATAATAGTTATAAAGAAAATCTACTATTCATAGCACTATTCATCAAAAAATCATAAATCTTCATACTACTAAATCTAACCATAATTATTAGCTATTAATGCTCATAAAAGATCACCCACAACTTAAAAATAATTATTCTAGTTAATAAAGAACTTAACTCAAGCTAAAGAGAAGATTTGAGAAAATTACCTTATTATTTTCTCAAGCTAAACAAATTATAGAAAATAAGGTAATTTTCTCATCCAAAGAAATTTTAAAGAATTTGACTTGAATTGATGCTCTTATAGTCTTTAATTTATATTTTCTAGCATTAATAAGGCTTAATTGGAGTATTAAAACCTTAGAAATGAAGAAAAATGACTTATGGTTGAGAGAAATAGGAAATGGAAAAGAAGAGAGAAGAAGAAAGAAAGAAGAGGAAAAGGAAGTGAAGAAACTACTGCCAAATAAAATCTTAAGTTTACTGTTCACGGTTACTGTTCACGGTTATTGTTCACGACATAAGCTGAAAAATTCACTTCGGCAGTACATGCTAAACCAGCTATATCTTGAGCTACAGAAATCAAAATGCCTCGATTCTTCCTTTTACTTAAACTAGACACATGAAACTATAATATATCTCAAATTCTTAATTTAAAGTCTTGAATATAAATTCGCAAAATTCTGTACAAATACAAATTCTGAAATTCAAATCAAAACAAATAAATCTCACTTCCAAAATGAACATTCCATAACAAATCTTATATACATCAATACAAGAATTTCATAATACATACAAGTAAAAGAAATCTCAGGTGTTACACCAAGCCCATTTATAATTGTGATGGATAAAAAATAAGTTTGGAGAGTATCCGATAGGATAGGTCAAAAGTCACCTGTCACATCCCAATTTTAGGAAATGTGACGGTTCTAGGGTATGGGGAAGGCATAAGGCCACCTAAACCCGTAGAACCCTATTCTGTATTTCTACAGAAAATTCGCCATAACTTCCCTACTTTTACAATCTATCCCAGGAT
>CANXYC011189364.1:0-15748 GCA_948193065.1 Aleurites moluccanus
ACATGAACAGATCTATATATGTTTATGTGGATATATGAGATAGTATTTCAGAATGAACAGTGTTTTATGATTGATGGATATATATATATGCATAGATATGCCATGTGTAACAGATGATGGATAAGTTTTATTCCGCTGCGATAAATATATATGTATATTGTAAACGTGATTGATACTGGGTTCTACGGGTGTCGGTCGCCATTGGCATCTCCCGTGCCCTAGGACCGTCGCGATCCGAATGCGGGAACGGGTCGTGACAGCTCTAGAGGAATCAGTCCATGAAGGAGTGCACTTGAGAGAGTGAGCAGGAGATGAGGAGTAGATATCCATTCCTGTTCCCGCAGTGAGGTATGTTTTATTCAAATTCGAGGACGAATTTATTTGTAGGGGGGTAGAATGTAATAACCTATAAATTCCTAACTCACATGCATGAATTAATTCTCAGTTAATGGTTCATAAGTCTTGAAATAATAGGAAATAATTTTAGACATATAGTTAGAAAGTGAACTAGTTACTTTTCCGGAAAGCGACGGTGTCGGGAATATTGCCGAGAAATTAGCAGTCCAGTCAATAAAAAAATTTCTTAAGTTTACCTGGAGGTAAAAGATCACTATAAAATATGTGTAATTTTTGTAAAAAGAAAGAAGTGAAAATCATTTAGGAACATTGAAAAGGTAACCAATGGCAAAATGGTAAATATAAGGAAATTTAAGGTGAATAGTGGAAATGGGTCCATCAGAGTTACAGAATGACTCTAGAATCATTTTTATAAATAAGTATAAATTAAAATAAGCCTATTAACTCCCCACATTGGAATCCAAATCTTAACATAATTGACAGAATAAATTGCAAAAGATTTTGGACCAAAATGTGATATATAAAAGTTGGAGGAGTTAGTTGTAATTTACCAATATGATTTTTCTATTTGTTCATCACTTAACCAAAAGCCATCATCTTCTTCTTCTTCACTCCATAGGCCGAACCACCATTGCTCCATTTCTTCTTCATTTCTTACAAATTTTTTAAGTGAATTAATGGAAAAGTTGAGCATTCATCTAGCTTTATCATCAATTTGTAGGAAAAAGCTAAAGAATTCAAGGAATTTGGAAGGCAAGGATTCAGGTGGAAACACTCATCCAAGGCAACCAACTTATTTGTTTGATTTTATGGTTTAATTAGATGTTATTTAGGTTGAATTAGATGGATTTGGTGGTTAATTGCATCAATTGATGCTAATTGATAGAAATGCCTAATTTTTCCTAGCTAAATTGAAGTAGCAAGAAAGGGTTTGATGATTTAGTGTTAGATTTTGTTAATTGATGTTAGAATATGTCAACTGGATGTGAATAGGTAACTAATTGATGGTTTGTTTAACTTAGAACTCAAATTTTAACAAAGGTGTGCTATAAAGTTCAATTGGTATTTTGAGTGGAAAGCTATTGTTCAAAGATATTTGAGGGTTTAGGTGAGTCTTATATGCATCAAATAACATGCCTAATATATTGAATTGATGATTGGAAACCATATGGAGAAACTCTATTTTGGCTGAACCCACCATCATTATTCATTGTCTTAGTTTTCTTTAATTTTTGCCTTGAATTCCTTTGCCAATTTGATCTATTTTGTGTTGTTTATTCTTATTGATTTGATACCTATTGTGTTGTTTCCAATGTGCTTTGTTGTCGATTGAAATGGGCAAGCCAAACCTGCACCATAACCTAACCTATTGGCTTGCCAAATTGTGCCTACCATGTGTTTGATAAAATGCCTAGCTTATTTTGCCTTCGGCCTATTGTTTGCATTCCATAGGCCTACTATTTGAATATCATTGTCGCCAGCGACATTGGCATGCCAATTGGCCCGCCGATTTTCTTTGCTGAACGAATCTTTGTTCCATACCTTTGTTGTTTACCATAACCTTTATCTATGATTGAATATTGTATATTGCAATGCCTTTGATTCAAATACCATTTGATTTAAAAGATATTGAGTTTATTGACAGTGATGATACCATTATTGCATAATGGTGTCTATTGATATGATATTCATTTATATTGACCTAAATGTAGTTTGACAGGTCTGTCGCACCGACAGGGTAGTGGGTACATACTGTCAGCAAATGTACACATTGATATTGATGCCCTAGCTGGGAAGGGTTATTGGTCCCAGCTATAGGACCTGATCAGTCTTATGCCTACTTGATATGTGATTGACTGTGTGATTACACATAGGCTACGTGTTTTAGAGCCCTATATCTATCTTACCATATGATTTCATGACTTGATATGACCCTTGATATTCCTATCAATTTCTGATACTGATTCGGTAAACCAATATGATTGACACTATCCCATTGTTCCTTTACCATATATATATGTGTGTCATTGATCTATCTTATTTGCTTTGTGATGCATATAGATTCACTGAGTATCTTATATACTCACCCTTTTATTTGTTTACCCATTTCAGGAGAGGAGTAGAGTGCAGAATCCTGTCGTCTGTCATCCGGAGATTTCTGCCAGCATTATTGATGTATACATTTTGGTTTTTGTATTATTATTTTGATGTTCATAATCTAGTTGCTCCATGAGATATGTATGGGTTAGCTAGAAAATGAGCATGTATATATGATATGTGATGATATATGAGTTATATGATGGTTTGATCATTGCAGCCAATTGCAGAAATTGACAGAATGAATTATAGAATAACAGAATAGATGATAACTAACTAAAATGGATAATATATTATGGATTATAACATCTCCCATGCCCTAGGACCGTCGCGATCCGAAAACGGGTCTTGACAGTTGATGCAAAGGCCAATCATAGGTGGTTGCTATAGAGATGAATAGACGAACAAAAGCAAGTTTTTCTACTGGAGAAAAAGTATTAGAATAATCAACACCATATGTCTGATCATAGCCTTTAGCAATAAGACGGGCTTTAAGATGAGCCACAAAATCATCAAGGTTTACTTTTACTGCAAACACTAACTTATACCAAATAGCTCTTTTTTTTATTTTTTTTTTACAGGTAAATTCACTAATTCCCATGTACCAATATCATTTAAGGCTATCATTTCTTCTTTCATAGCAGAATGCCAACCAGGGTGAGATAAAGCTTCATGAACTGGTTTAGGAACATATATAGAATCTAAAGAAGCAATAAAGGAATAGGAAAGAGAAGACAAATGAGTATAAGAAGAAAAAGAGAATATAAGATAAGTACATTTATGTTTACCTTTCTGGACAGTAAAGGGAAGATTAAGACTGGATTCAGAGTTGCTTGAGTTAGGATATGGTGGCAAAGAGGCAGGTGAAGAATATGTGTCAAGAGTCTCTGTGTTGTCTAATTGCCAGGAATAAATATTAACAGTAGGAGGCCAAGTAGGCTGTGGTACAGAAGCAGAAATAGGATCCTTTAGTGGAGTAACAGATTGAACCACCCAGTATACTAAGAGATCATCATTTTCTGTCTCGCTATTAGAGATAGGAGAAAGGGAAAAAATGAAGTAGTTTCAAGGAAAGTGACATCAAAAAAGACAATACAACGATTAAGAATAGGTGAATAACACTTGTACCCTTTTTGAACATGAGAGTACCCAAGAAAAACACATTTTATAGATTTTGGATCTAATTTAGTAACATGAGGATGTATATCTCTAACAAAACATGTACTACCAAATATTCTAGGTTCAATCGGGAGTAAAGATTTAGATGGAAAAAGAACAAAATATGGAATCTCACCATAGAGGACAGAGGAAGGCATTTGCTTGATAAGAAAACGAGCAATAGATACAACATCAATCTATAATGATTTGGAAACTTTCATTTGGAAGAGAAGAGCTCGAGCGACCTCAAGAAGGTGTCTATTTTTTTTTTCTTTCAGCTACTCCATTTTGAGATGGTGTCTACACAGGAAGATTGATGAATGATGTCATTATAAGTCATATATGATTGAAAAGTGGATGAGAAACAAGATTTTCACATCAACATTAAACTATGTTTTTATTTCAACACAAAAAGCACAAAAAATAGAAAACAACTCAGAACAGTTTTTCATTAAATATAACCAAGACACACAAGAATAATCATCAATGAAAGTAACAAAGTACTTAACCTAGGTTTGGACATTACAAGACATAGACCCTAAACATCAGAATGAACTAACTCAAAAAGGGGTGTAGCCGATTTATTGACTCGAGGAAGTGAAGATAAGTGATGATGTTTAGCAAACTGACACGACTCATAAGCTAAGGTGGATAAAGACTAAAATTGTGGGTAAAATTTCTTTAGTGACTATTGAGAGGGATGGCCTAATCGACAATATACTTCAAAAGGATCCAAAACACTGGAACATCCAACTAGTCTTGGCACCTTTGTATCCATAACATAGAGACCTCTATACTCATGACCCCTACCAATAATATGCTTCATCGCAAGATCCCGAAATAGACAATAATCAGGAAAAAATGAGGCACATCAATTTAAGGCTCGAGTAAGTTTACTAATAAAAATCAAAGTGAAGGTAAAAATAGGTAGATGTAAAAAAAATGATAAGAAAATAGATGAAGTGGGATGAACAGTTCCTGATCTAGTTACATGAGAGAGTGACTGATCTGTTATAGTAATGGTAGATGAAGTTTTACGAGACTGAAAAGTGGAGAAAAGATGGGGGTTACCTATTATGTGATCTGTGGCAGCTGAATCAATGACCCAATTTGATGATGAAGACACAAGACATGTTTTGGAGTTACTTGTCTTGGAATTTGCAGGGACAGAAGGATTGGTGGCCTTTAATGATTCCTGATATTGAGTAAATTAGGCGAACTCATCAGCAGATACAAGAATGGACTTCTCTGAGGAGGATGCAACATTAGCAATGCGGTGAGTCTTATTTTGTAGTTTCTTGCAATTATATTTGGTGTGACCAGGCTCATGACAATAATAACAAGTAATACCTCCTGATTGTCATCCAAAGAAATTACTATGAATATTATTCCCCCTTCCTCTACCATGAGAACCTCCGCTATATCCCTGGCGGTTGGGTTTAGTACAACTTACAATAGCACTATTTATAGTAGGCTAAGAAGAGTGAACATCATTTTGTGTGGCTTAATGAAGTACTATTGTATATGTTTATTCCAAAGAGGGAAAGTCAGTACTAGAAAAAATCTGAGACCGAGCAATTTCAAAATCAAGAGGTAACCCAGCAAGAAAACTCATGACTGCCAATTGTTCATACTGAGATTGTTGAACTTTAACATTTGGACTGAAGGGAAGCAGGATATTGAGTTCTTCATATACTCATTTAAACTCCATGAAATACTCGGGCCGATAAAATCCCTTGCATACATCATAAACTCAATTAGCATTCCCTTTACCAAAATGTAGAAACTCCAAGTATTCCATTAATTCCTTTATGAATTCACAATGATTCGTCATACTAAGCACAACATTATCATTAGAATAATCTGTAAAAATATTGAAGTATCTTCCTGCAAACACGCTTCATCATTTTCACGTGGATTACATGTGAGATGACTACCTTTCCCAATACTTCTTAAATACAACTGAATAGATTTGCTCTAGTCCAAAAACATTCTTTCCATCACCTTAAAGTTTAATATCTGTGATTTTAGTCATCATGGGAATCATATTAATTGTCTTATTTCCTGGCATTTGAAATCGAAAAGATAATATACTCAACAAAATTTTCCCAAAAAGCAACTAAGCCACCCAAAAATTAGGAATCTCAGCAACCACACCACAAAATTACTAACCCGAATAGAATTAAATGAGATAGATACAAAATCAAATTGTTCCTAAACAAAATAGTGGAATTTAGTGAATTGGCACAACAACAACCACCAAAACTCAAACTGATTCACTGACCCAAACATAATTAAATTTTCCAGTAGCAAAAAAAAAAAATGGCGCAACAACAACCAAAAATAGAAACAACAACCTAGAAATGAAATAGCCTAGCCAAAGAATAGAGAGTATTTCCTAATGGAGGTGAGCACGAAAGTAATCGAAGTCACCCAAAAGCAGGAATCAATGAATCATCATCGAAAAATGAATCAGAGTAGCATACTTGGCCGGAGATGATGACATGCGCCAGTACGTGAGGGACAGGTGACACTGTGATAGGTGGCGAGTGAGGGACACACACTAACTATTCGGCA
The DNA here is from genome assembly GCA_948193065.1 of Aleurites moluccanus. Taxonomy (NCBI): domain Eukaryota; kingdom Viridiplantae; phylum Streptophyta; class Magnoliopsida; order Malpighiales; family Euphorbiaceae; genus Aleurites; species Aleurites moluccanus. Next base: position 6,190 of record CANXYC011189364.1, read on the forward strand.
ATGAAACTCTGGAGGTTGGCACTTCTCTATGTGTGGGCTATGGCAGAAAACTATCACTCCTTATAATGACCCAAGTAACAACCCTTTTTAGGAAATTTTTTTAGAAAGCAAAACATAAACCCTATAATCTTAAGGCTATGATACCATGTAGAATATGAGAAAAGGTATTTTATTATTCTATATCAATGATATGTACAATGCTTACTATTATATACATAATAAGAATGATATAAATGGAAACTAATTAAGTGGTAATCATGTAATCAAGCTCCTACTATGTACATTATGTAACAATTGTTAAAAAAATTATTCCATAATTAAAAAAGAAATTCTTACAATTGTTATGTACATTACAAAATTTAAAAGTGATTTGCTAAATAAAAAATTTCTTTTGTGCATTGATCATAAGTCTGCCAAAGAAGTTTTACAAAAAAATATACAAAATATTGTATCAAGACAAATTTTTGCTAAATGGCAAGCAATTCTTTCTATTTTGATTTTGATATTGAATTTACAAAATTAGATTTAAATTCCATTCTTGATTTTCTAACCAAGGAATTTCTTCAAAAATAGGTCCTAATACCCAGAAAAGCAAAAGATAACGGCAAAGCCCTTGTTTCAAATCTACAAAAAGTCCAAATCCAAAACCAAAACCCAAAAGTTGAAGAGTCCAAATCCTTTTCAAAACCTTCAACGTCCAAACCATCTTCTTCAGCCCAACTTGTCACGACCAGTTTCCAAATTGCGACGATCCTAGGATGCGGGAGATGCCAATGGCGATCGACACCCATGAAACCCAGTATCACATGCATAATCTATAACCATCAATTAATTATCAATATTGCTTAGTTACCATTCATTCTGTCATTCTGTAATTCATTTTATAATTTACTGAAATTGGCTGTAACAGTTATACTAGCATACCATATACTCATCATATATCATCAAATATCATCAAATACATAAATATATACATGTTCATTTCCTAGCTAACCCATACATACCCCATGGAGCAGCTAGATTATGAACATCAAAATAATAATATAGAATCAGAATATATACATCAGAAATAGCTAGCAGAAATCCTCGAATGACATACTACAGGATTTTGCAATATACTCCTCTCCTGAAATGGGTAAACAAAGAAAAGGTGAGTATATAAGATACTCAGTGAATCTATATGCATCATCAAATAAACAGTAGGTAACAATGGAACAATGGTACTAATAGGTCAAGATAACAGTATACAAAATCAGTAACAGGTTACAGAATAACCAAAGAACAAAGCATAGGCTCGGTGTCATATGGGAAGACAGATAAAGGGATGGACTGTATGAAATCATACAATCTCCAGTAGAATCAGTATGGATTATATGCGAACATACAGTCTCCAATAGCATATCAATATCAATGAGCATAAGACTGATCAGGTCTTATGGCCAGGACCATTACCCCTCCTAGCTAGGGCACCAATAATACAATGTGCACATCGCCGACAGTATTTTCCCACTACCCTGTCTGATATGTAGCTCTGTCAAGCTACATTAGGATCAATATAAGGAAACAATATATCACTGGATACCATTATGCAACAATGGCATCCTCCATATTAATAAGCCCAATATCAATCAATCAATTATCAATAGGATCCATGACATTGTAATCGGTGACATACAAACAATGGTAAGTGGTTTGGTAATCAATAATGACATGGAACAAAAGTTGGCTCGATAAAGGAAAATGGTAGGGCAATTGGCATGCCAATGTCGCTGGTGACAATGGCATTCAAATGGTAGGCCTATGGAATGCAAACAATAGGCCAAAGACCAAATAAACTAGGCATTTTCACAAACACTTGGTGGGCATACAATGGCAAGCCAATTGGTTAGGTTTAGGTGCAAATTTGACTTGCCCAACTCAACCAACAACAAGCCACATTTGTAATTAAACAATAGGCATCAAAGAAACAAGATTAAACAACATCAAATTAGATCAAATTGGCTATGGAAATTAAGGCAAAAATCAAATAAAATAAGGCAATGTGAATAGTATTTTTGGTTCGACCATAATTGAGTTTCCATACAAGGTTTCCAATTCCAATTTTAACATAACATGCATGTTAAAGGATGCATATAAGACTCACCCAAGCTTCTAAATTGCTTTGGAAAATTGATTTTCACTACAAACCACCAATGGAGCCAAATAGCATAACCTTGCCAAAACTTGAGTTCCACATCAAACCATTCATCAATTAGTTACCTATTAATCTCCAATTGACATATTCTAACATTAGTTAACATTAACTAACACTAATTGACATAGCTAAGACAAACAACTTCATTAGGTTAGGGAAAATTAGGGATTTCTAACAATTTGCATCAATTGATGCAATTAACCATAAAACCCATCTAATTCATCATTTAATTCATCTAAATAAACCATAAATTCAAACAAACTAACTCCTTACCTTTGATAGGTGATCTAGCTGAAATATTGAAGCTTCCAAATCCTTGGTTTCCTTTGCTGTTTCTTACAAATTGATGATGGAGATAGATAGAACTAGGTTAGAACTTAATTTTTCTATGATTTGCTTAAGAAATTTGATCGAAGAATGAAGAAGAAATGAAAGAGGAAATGATGGAGGGAGGTTCGGCCAAGGAAGAAACAAAGAAGAAGATGGTGATTTTTGTTCTAAGTGTTGAATATATATTAAAAAGCATATGGCAAATTACAACTAAATCCCCGAACTTTCATAAGTTACACTTTGACCCAAATTCTTCTGTAATTTATTTTGTCAATTCTGTTAGGATTTGGATTTCAATATGGCGAGTCAATAAGATTATTTTAATTTATACTTATTTATAAAATTAGTTTTAGAGTCATTCTGTAACTTCGACAAACCAATTTCTACTATTCACCTTAAAGTTCTTTATAATTACGATTTTGCCATTGGTTACTTTTTTAGTGTTCTTAAATGATTTTCACTTCTTTCTTTTTACTAAAATTACACATGCTTTATGTTGATCTTTTACCCCTAGTCAACTTCATAAATTCTTCTATTGACCAGACTGCTAATTTCTCGGCAATGTTCCCGACACCGCCGCTTTTCAAAAAAGTAATTAGTTCGCTTTCTAACTGTGTCTCTAAAATTATTTCCCATCATTTCAAGACTTTTGAACCATATACTAAGAACTAAATCATGCATATATGTTATAACTTTCTAAGGTATTATATTTTACCCCCAACAAATAAATTCGTTCTCGAATTTAAATAAAATGCATACCTCACTACTGGAACATGAATGGATATCTGCTCCTCATCTCCTGCTTACTCTTCCAAGTGCACTTCTCCATAGACTGGTTCCTCCAGAGCACTTTTACCATCGGGATCTCCTTATTACGCAGTTGTCTAACCTATCGATCAACAATCTCCATTGGAAACTCCTCATATGACAAGTCCTCACTAAGATCCACATCCTGAACCTCTAATATATGAGAAGGATCAGATACATACTTCCGCAGCATAGAGATATGGAAAACTAGATGTACGTGGCTCATACTAGATGGAAGAGCCAATTTATAGGCCACATTACCAATCTTCTCAAGAATCTCAAACGGGCCTATAAACCTTGGTGATAACTTTCCCCTCTTCCTAAATCTCATAATACCCCTCATCGGTGATACCTTAAGGAAGATATGATCACCAACTGCAAAATGTGCATCCTTTCTCTTCGGATCAACATAACTCTTATGCCTACTAAAGGTAGTCCTCATCCGATCTCTGATCATAGGTACCTTTTCCATAGTATCTCTAATCAATTTTGGCCCCTGAAGCTGCTTCTCCCCTGGCTCCACCCAACACACTGGAGATCTACATTTTCTACCATATAGCGCTTCAAATGGAGCCATACGAATAAAAGAGTGGTAGCTGTTGTTGTAGGAGAACTCAATCAATGGCAGATAATAATCCCAGTTATCTTTGAAATCCAGAACACGCAATCTAAGCATATCCTCCAAAGTCTGGATTGTCCTCTTTGATTGCCCATTAGTCTGCAGATGAAAAGCAGTACTGAACCGTAATTGGGTACCTATGGCCTCCTGAAACTTCTGCCAAAACCGAGAAGTGAACTATGTACCTCTGTTTGAAATAATCATCAAAGGCACATCTAACAATATCTTTTCCTTATTCAATTTAGGTGCAAAGTTTCTTTTATGTTCACGAAAATCATTTAAATAATATCTTTTACCTCAATAAGGGGCTAGAAATACTGGTATTTTTGGATATCCAATGTAATACCCTATAAATGCATAACATATTTTCGTGAATAAAATTCTTAGTATGTAGATTAAAATTATCTAAAGGGCTAAGGATAATTTTAAAAACTCAGTTAGAGCGAAAACGATAAACTTTTTCGGAAATTGTCAGTTCCGATATCGTTGCTGTAAAAATGACAGTACAGTCGACGGATGAATTTATGAATTTGGATTGAGAGTAAATGATAATGTATATGCATGTGTGAATACAGTAAAAATGAAGTTGAGAAAAATGTTTAAGAACATTGATAAAGTAAGTAATGGCAAAACCGTAAATAAAGGGAATTTGGGGGAATAATGGAAATTCGACAGTCTGAGTTTCAGAACGACTCTGAAACTATTTTTATTAATTAACATTAATAAAAATAAGATGTTTGAACATTCATTTTGAATTTCAATTCCCGACGGAATTGTCAGAATAAATTACAGAAAGAAAAAGGACCAAAAGCAAATTTTGAAAAGTTGAAGGACCAAAAGAGAAATTTGCCATTTTTGTCTTACTATATAAGCAAGACTTAGACAAATTTTTTCCCATTTCTCTTCTTCCATCCGTGACTTCCATTCTTCCTTTCCAATTCATTTTTTCTTTGATTTTGTGAAGAAAAAGTGTTGAAATCCTAAAACAAAAACCATACAAACCTTAATCTATCAAATTAAGCCATAGAAATTCAAGGAAATTCAAGAACAAAGGAAGGGGAAATTTTGGCTATTTGAGATATTTTGGGTAAGTTGTTTAATTATTGGTTTTTATGGTTTAAGTTAATTAGGTGTTGTTAGGATTGGGTAAATGGTTTAATTACACCAATTGATGCATTAAACAAATTTTCCCAATTTCCTAACCCTAAAGTGAAGTTGTGTGAAGTGATTTTGTGCATATGAGTTAAAATGTGTAAATTGGCTATCGAATAAGTTAATTGGATATTTATTGGTATTTAATTGATGTTCATATTATTGTAGAAAATTCGATTGGAGAAAATCATCGATTTTAGCCTATATTGAGGAATTGAGAAATTGGGTGGTGAAGCAAGCTTGCTAGGTAATTTGGAGTGATAGGTGAGTCTTTTATGCATCATTATTCATGCCTAAATTGATAAAATGCCATTTGGAATCCAATTGTAAAAAATGTCTTTTGGCTGAAACTAATTAGGGCAAAAATGCCTAATTTTTGTCCTTGGTTTTTGGCTTGTTTTTTCTTGCCTATTTGATTCAATTGTTGAAGATTATTGAGTTGTGGTTGTTGCCTATAAATTGCTTTCCATGTGTATGTTTGTTGATAATTGGTGCAATATCAATATTGCACCAAAACCATGTTGAAAAATCTGTAGGCCAACCATTTGAATGCCACCGTCACCAACGACAATGACATGCCAATTGCGTCAACTTTTTGGCCTCAAATGACCAAATTATGTTTGTTTCCTTTTTTAGTCGTTAGACCTTTGGTCATCGTTTAATCGATTATTATTGATGTCTTATTGATTTTATGCTCATCCAATTGATTTCTGATGAGTTATTGATATTGTCGATACCATTATTTTGAAATGGTATTTATTGACGTGTTTATTACTTTTATTGACTCCGAGGTGATTTGACAGAGCTGCCGTTTTGATAGAATAGTGAGTTCATGCTGTCGGCCTTGTGCACATTGTATTGATTGATACCCTGTACTAGGAAGGGATGTCTTAGTCATAAGGCCTTATCCGTCTTATGTTATATTTATATACATAGATTGTGATTTGTGCTTGGCACATTTCTATACGTTTCATGGCTCTATATCTGTCATTTACATCTTGTCCATGTGATATGTGCTTCTTGAATGTGTTTGCTTACTTATAGTCATATTTTGTACATGATTCTATATTATAGACATTCTGGCAGTTTGATTCATCTATGTCATCTACTTATTGCTTATTGAGGTTCCATTATCCATTTTATTAGTCGATGCATATTAGATTCATTGAGTATCACATATACTCACCCTCTCACTGTTTACCCTCTCAGGTGCAGAGTAGGAGGCAAATATCCCAGCTTTTTTGACTCTCTGTGGATTCTGCAGTCTCATAGCAGTGTAATTATATTAAACACTGTATTATTTTTTAATGTTCATATCCTAGCTGCTCTATGGGCTTTGTATGGTATAGTTAGAGTATAAACATATATGTATGGGAATATTAGAGATTATTAATGATATGATTATAGTATTTACAGAATGAATGGAAGAGTGACATAATGAATAGTATTTATGTGAGTGAATGGATATATATTGTTATGTGACTGATGATGGGTAAGATATATTTCCACTGCTATATTGTGATTGCATTGTAATGATTGATGGGTTCTACGGGTGCCAGTCGCCTCTGCATCTCTCGCACCCTAAGACCGTTGCGATCCGAAAACGGGTCGTGACATCCAACATCCACAGCATAATAATAATCTACAAATAAAAAAATTTATGTAATTTAAATTGTCATAATTACCCATAAATTATTAACACTAAGTATATTAAAATTAATGTCTTACCACCAATTGGAAAAGGAAAACCATTACCACTAGTTGAAAAAGGAAAATCATTCTCACATCTTGTCAATGCATCTAGAAATATGCGTGGATCATTTGTTGTCCCTTCCCATCCAGTATCCATAAATGTGAACATCATTGCATAAGACATACTACCATAATATTTTGTGCGATATGAGTGGCTTTTCTTTTGCAAAATGTTCTTCGATTAGGTGCTGGAGCCCAAGCTGCCATCGATAATTAATTATAATTAAAAAATACCTTATAAATTGCAAATTATAATTAAATAGTTATGCCATACTTGAAAATAAGGAAACCATTTTGGATTATTTTAAATATCATGTTGTACTTCACCTCTGTTGATTGGTTTAATTAAATCAACTCCTAGTGTAGCTGTCACGACCCAACTTGGGAGCCGCGACGGTCTTAGGGTACGAATGTTACTTATGCTACCAGTACCATGAAAAACCCAAATAACTGTACTATATGGCATGCAATTCAATAACAAGCTCAATATGGATTGACAATTCTATGAAAATTTAGGCAGCATCTCCTCTATATAAGGATTATGCCCAGCTGAAAAAACATACAAATAATCACTTCCACTATATATTTCAACATCTATCTCAATTCAAGGATCCCTCTGGATCTCCAATATCAACTCAACATATACATCTATATACCATATCATATCCATTCATATCATCACATATGTATATATCTCCATAGTATAACTCATATGCAAATTCATAAGATGCAAACATACATATATACATGCCATTCCTTAATTTACAGTACCATGGAACCTCTATATTGTATAAATATTTACATATACTTTTGGAACTGAAATTTTACATGATTCAAGTATCGCAATTCTACGGCGAGAATAGGAAGTGCCTATGAAATTCGGGCCTCACAGCTGACTTGAAAATGATAACCACTGAAGGGGGTGAGTATAAATAATCAATGAATCCATATGTATAAAAATGCAGTAGATACTATATTACCAATAGTTGCCCTTATATGGCCTGTAGAATCAATATATAATAACAAGTAAAAGAATTAACAAGTATCTGTATCAATAATCATATGAGTATTCATATTAATATTCAATATACAAGTCAACGCACATATGATATAACAAGATTGAGTCATATTCAAGTACAATTGCATTATATGTAATATGCACGATAATCAAGTGCTTAATTCACTACACACAAAGGGGATCAGCCTTTACGACTAAGGAATATTACACCCTCCCTAGCATGGGTCAATTTATGAATACTAGAGAATATTACACCCTCTCCAGCAAGGGTCAACTTAATTAACACTGGTGTGCACACGGTCGATAGAATTTTACACTACCCATCGATGTAGTCCTGTTTTAATATCATATGGTCATGTCTTCATATAACCATTAAATATAGCACAAATAGAACTTATATAGTTAAAGAATGATCATATATACATATACCTGGAATACTCCGTTTAAACCAATCCTTAGCTTCAGCTTTTATCAAGTATCCCGCAAACTCAATTGCCCTTCTATCAGAAATCCTCAAAATCTGAATCTTCTCTTCTATCTCCTTCAGAAAATCTGTAGGATCTCTCTCACCTTTGTACTTAGAAGGCTTGAATTTCAAAAATTTCTCAAACGAAACCTCCTCAACCTGAGGTACCACAGCAAGCGGGGGTGGAGGAACTAGAATATCTGAAACTACCTAAACTGGAGGAGCCTGCTGCTGCCTCTGCTGAGTAATAAACTCAGCTAATACCTCATAGTTCCTCTGCAGCTGGTCTAACAGTTGTGCCATATGAGCCACATCCACTGGTGGCACAGGAGGAACCTCATCTCCTCTATTTTCGCCTACAGAACCCTCCTCGGAAGGTAAATCCCACCTAGGACGGCCTCGACCTCATCCTCTACCACGATGCAGAGGCATCTCAATACTGATAAGAAGAACAAACATTATCAGACTCACTACGCATACTTAACACAGATATATACCAAAGGAAGACACAATTGAACGAGACACAAATCCTATGCTTCGTAGTTATCTTAATCAATACTATACTAATGCTCATGCATCTCTATCTATCTTCTATGCTAAGGATTATAAACCTAGAGCTCTGATACCACCTCTGTCACACCCCAACTCCAGTGGTGCAACGGTCCTAGGGCAAGGGTAGGCTTAAGGCCACCATACACTTATAGAACTCATATATCTTGGATCTCATACACAATTGTAACAATCATAAATATCATATAATATCATTTGCATAATCCATATAAACATAATTCATTTCTTTATTATATCATTTCATAATTTTCTCTTGTTTCTTACTGATCAAAAGATGCATCTTACATCACTAAGGAACAAGAGTACCCAAAAAGGTAACAATTTATACATCAAATATATTATCATCCTCAAATGACTATCTACAGAGCTCTAGAGTATACTCCCAAAACATATTGTGTCATAATACCATTTAATGTATATACATAATCATATGTCAAAAGAATTACAATGGAGGCTTCTTGGGATGAATAAGTCAAGAAGCTTGATCTTCTCTATTAGCCCCCTCACGAACTACACTACCACCTGAAATCCACAGAAGAGGAGTGAGCCTTCAACTCAGTAAGATATGAACATCATGAATCAAGAATCTGAATATCAAATCATAATCATGTACATATATTTATATATATATGGGTATGAAAGAATCTCAAG
>CANXYC011189396.1:0-10874 GCA_948193065.1 Aleurites moluccanus
AAAGGAGTAGATTGCAGAATCCTGTCGTTCATCATCCAGGGATTTCTGCCAGCATTACTGATGTATATATATATTTTGTATTCTGTATTCTGGATGTTCATATCTAGCTGCTCCATGGGGTATGTATGGGTTAGCTAGGACCGTCACGATCTGACTGCGGGAACGGGTCGTGACATTAAGATGAAGAAGTAAGAATATAAATGATATAAAAGAGTGATTTTGGTGAGTGGAACCAAAAATAGGGAGAGAAAAATGGAGAGTCAAAGGATTTTCTTAAAAAAAAAAAAAAATTAAAACAGATTAGGATTTTCAATTCACCTGGGTATTTAAAACTTAATTCATAATAGTCGTTATCTATGGTAACAATCATTACTAATTGCTTCTGTCTAAAATTCTGAAAATTTGTCAAAATAGGGTAATGGGCTGTATGAAAGAAGAACGAGCATTACCAAAGAAGATTAGGCAAAATGAGCTAGAAAGAGAGAAGTGTTTAACTATGGCTCGTGTATTTCATTTATATGCTTGTAAAAATATAATGACAATAAGTTATTATAAATTGAAGTTAAAGCGATATGAATCTATAAAAATTCTCTCACTTAGTTCTCAATTTGCGCCACATAAGAAAATTTCACAAATTCATATATATTAATCTAGAGCATCACAAATCATCATGTTATACTAAATATAATCAATTTAACCATGTATTTTGAAAAGATTATACTTGAGAGGTGTTAATCATACCCAATTCTCTTCTAATCTAGTAGAATGTTTTCTTGTCCAATGATTTTGTAAAGACATCAACTAATTATTGTTTGGTATCCATAAATTCAATGTTGATGTGCCCTTTGGATTCATAATCCCTAAATATCTATATACTTTATGCATGGGTGATGAATTGGATTCTAGAAAGATTAATGACACTTGTATTATCACATTTTATTGGAATGCAAATTAAAAGTGTTATCATCTGTAGAAGTTGAGCACAATAATTAATAGCTGCTATATACTCAGCTATGTGATTGATACTGCAACTAAACTTTATTTTTTAGAAAACCATGACACTAACATATTTTTTAAAAATTAACAAGTGTCACTAGTACTTTTCTATCTGTCCTGCATTAATCAGTATCAGAGTACCTATAAAAATTGAATTAGGATCCTTTAGGATACCACAAACCTAAGTTTGGTGTGTCTATAAGATATCTCGTGATTCATTTGACTTCAGCCAAGTTGATTCTTTTGGTTTATGTCGAGTCTAAATGCTGTTTAGATAAAATAAAGATATTATCATGCCTCTATATAATTTGGAATCAACATATTTACCATTCTCATCAACTTCTAATTTGATAGAAATGCTCATAGGATTAGGTTGAGACTTGATGTTTTCCATCCTAAGTCTCTTAAGTAATTCCTTTGTGTACTTAGATTGGTCGATCAAGGTTCCATGTTCAAGTTGCTTTATTTGGAGTCCTAAAAAGAAGTTGTGCTCTCCTATCATACTCATCTCAAATTCACCTTTCATAGATTTAAAAAAAATTCTTGCAAAGTAATTCATTAGTGGTACTGAATATGATATCATCAACATAGATTGAACAATTAAAATGTCCTTCTTAACATGCCTTATAAAAGGGTTGTGTCTACTTTTCCTTGGGAAAAACCATTACCAGGAAGAAAATTTTTCAATCTCACATTTCAAACTCTTGGTGCTTATTTTAAATTATATAAAGCTTTTGTAAGTTTAAAAATATGATCTGAGAATTTTTATTTTCAAAATTAGGAGGTTGTTCAACATATACCTCCTATTGAATAAACCTATTCAAGAAAACATTTATTACATCTATTTGAAGAAGTTTAAAATTTTGGTAGCATGCATAAACAAGTAACATTCTAATTGCTTTTAATATATCTATAAGAGCACAAGTTTCATCGAAATCAATATCTTCCTCTTGATAATTGTAATATCTGCCATTTTGGGCTATTTAATTAATTGTATGTTTGTTGAATTTATTTAATTGAAGATATAAATGTTTGAGAAATCCAGAAATTTCTGGTTTGCAGGATTTTGTGAAGCTGATTGCATGATCTTAAAGAAATAATTTGGTAAAGTGTAAAACATAAAAGTTGTGGATTATATCTCATCTTCAATTATGTAAAATGGTTTGGTGAAATTCTGTTTATGAGAGGAGTTATGCCTCCTTGAGCAGGACTTGTCTGGTTTAGTATTTCTGCAGGAAATCTGTGTATGTTTGAATTTTCTGGGAATGACTGAGGCAGTTTGAGCCAAAGGTGTAAACATGAGAAATGTTCATTTATGTGTTTTGTGGTTGGCTGTAAAATTTCAGGAGATTTGGATAAGTATAACTCAGTGGAGAGTGAAATATCTTAGGTCTATTCGGATGAGCTTTAGGTAGTAAGTCAGGGTGCATTTTAGAGAGTCACCATGGTATGTGTAGTTGCCTTTGTGATTTAAATTTTGGATATGTTGAACTCATGCATGTCTATTTTAAGTGACAAAAAGAATCAGGAAGTTTGGATGTTTGTAGCTCATTTGCAAGTTGATTAAGTATAAGTTGTCGAGGAAGGGTTTCAGTTTGGGCAGAGTCTGGTTATTGTGAGCCGGCAAAATGCGAGGTGGCATTTGCGAGCTGGAAATGCGAGCTAGCAAAGTGGCGAGGTGAGATTACCGAGGTGGCAATTGGCGAAGAGGCATATGCGAGGTGGCATGTGCGAAGAGGAATTTGGCAAAGAGGCATATGCGAGGTGGCATGCGCGAAGAGGAATTTGGCGAAGAGGAATAGGCTAGGTGGCATTATGCGAAGAGGTATTACCGAGGTGACATATGCGAGGCGACATATGCGAAGAGGAGTTTGAGAGGAGAGTTTGGCGAGGCAGTATATGCGAGGTGACATATGCAAACTGGATATACGAAGTGGCATTACCGGAGCAGTTTGGAGAAGTGGGAATTGTGAACTGGCTTATGCGAGGTAGCATTACCGAGGCGGGTTGGCAAGGCAAGCTGGCGAGCGGGATTTTAGGCAGTAGCCTATTTAACTCAGTGCCAGTAGCGACTTTTCTCCACGATTTTCTTTCTTCTTTCTTCGTTCTTCTTCAGTTTTTTCTCAGAATAGTTTCATTTAATGCATTAGATCTCTAGATTATTATATTTTAAGGCATCAATTGTCAGATTCAAGCAGAATATCTCAGGAAATTAGTTTTTAGAGAAATAAGGTAAATTATCTTCAAATGTCATTTTCTTTTAGATTAATTAAGTCTGGCAGTTAGAATAGTTAATTATGTGTGTATAGAATTTATTACAAGTATTTTGAAGCTATTAATGATAATTAATGTTAGAAAAATCAGAATTTATGGACTGTCATGAATAGTAGCATGAATAGTAAATTCGAAGTAAAATTTTAGATTTTCTTTAAGAGATGAATTAAATTGATGTTGGGAATTAAAAATAGAAACTCTAAGATGGTTAAATATTAAGAAATCATGTTGAGTATTATTGATTAAGAAAAACCCTAATTTTGAATATTTGGGGAAATTTCTTAGGAGATGAAAATCAAGGGAATTAAGGAGATTGTTGTTGAGCCAATTGCAAAAAAAAGAAATTCAGGGATAAATTGTGTAGGGGTAAGTATGAACATTGTATTTGTTTATTTTTTCTTTGAGATGATATGACCAAGTATTCTTAATGTTAACCCATATGATTCTTGTATACTTGATATAATATTATTGGACTATTAATTGAAAATTTTATGATATCCTAAAACTAAAATTTACCATTTGTTCATGAGATTACCATGTGTATATATATATATATATAATGTAAGTGACTTGGTCAACCTTCTTGGATCAAGTTCATAGGATTCTTACTTGTTAAACTTGATGGAAATTATGATATATGTTGATGGTCTTGTGACTAGTATGTTCTTGGGAGATTGAAACCATATGACCCTATGGATAGAATGCTCTTCACAATGAGAGTAAATTCATTGGTCCATCGTGCACTTTGGGAACCTACCTGATAGGGTTTTTATCAGTGTTCCACCTAGAGGGGATCATGAGCTCTAGGCATATGCCTGGCCAAGCATGCGTTTGCGATAAGGTAGCAAAGACTACCGATGCGCTCTGTTGTGATAGGTAGCATGGCTACTGATGCACTCTGTAGTTCTACCATATTATTTGATAGTGCTATTCGATTGTGAGCACTTCTATTCTTGTAAGCCTAACCACATGATGAATCTTACCCATGTTCTTGGAATTGATATTTCTTTTGGATTAATATATATATATATATATATATATATATATTTCATATTGCATGTTCATATCTTGCTTAGTTGAAGGCTCACTCCTCTTCTGTGGATTTCAGGTGATAGTGCAGCTCGTGAGGGAGCTAGTAGAGAAGATCAAGCTTCTTGACTTATTCTTCCAAGAAGCCTCCATTGTAATTATTTGATATATATTTATGTATATTCATTGTATGGTATTATGATACAATATGTATTGGGAGTATACTATAGAGTTCCGTAATTGGTCATTGGAGATGATAATATTTTGATGTATGAATTATTACCTTTTGTGTTACCCTTGTTCCTTAGTGATGTGGGATACATCTTTTGATCAGTAAGGAACAAGAGGAAATTATGAAATGATAAAAGTAAAGATATGAATTATGCTTATATGGATTATAGAAATAGTTATTGAATGATATCTATATTTGATATGAATGTGTAATATAAATGAGATCCAGGATATGAGAGTTCTACGGGTTTATGTTGGCCTTAAGCCTACCCTTGCCCTAAGATCGTCGCACCATTGGAGTCAGGGTGTGACAATAATACCTTTGAGCAACTGGCATTAATTTATTTCTTATCAAAATTCAGGATTCATCAAGTTTGTTGCAAAAAATCCATTTGGTTCCAATACCGAATGATCTTATGGTCTTGATACCACTATCCCCACTTCTTTCTTCTCAAATTGCTTGAGTTCCTCTTACATAGCCATAATATAATAATCATCTTCAAGATTATCATTGATGTTCTTGGACTCCACTTGTGAGAGAAAGGTAACATATTCACAAGTATTGCAGATTCTTATTCTTGTTCTCACTCTTTGATTTATATCACTAATGATTGAAGTGTATTTAACCTCATTCCTTACTTTAGAATGATGTGGCTCTTGGTGTTGATGAGTATGTTCCATCAATTCATCTTTGTTTTCATCCTCTTTTCCAAAGTCCATGCTTTATTCTTCTTCTTCCTTCAATGATAAGTCTCCCATCATACCTTCAATGGCCTTGAAATTATCATCCCTATCAATAATCTTGGAATAAAATTCATTAAACATAATATGAATTGATTCTCCAACTAAAAGAGTTATTTCATTGAAGACCTTGTAAATTTTGGAATGTAAGGAATATCCAAGAAAATGGCTTCATAAGATTTTGTATCAAATTTTCATAGGTTATATTTACCATTATTCAAAACAAAGCATTTGCAATTAAAAGGATGAAAATAAGCAACATAATGATTCCTACCCTTCCAAAATTTATATGGGGTCTTTTTAACGATTGACCTAATCATTGTTCTATTAAGAATGTAACAAGATGTACTAATAACTTCGGCCCAAAAATATTTAGGTATATAATTTTCACAAAGCACGGTTCTTGTCATTTCAATTAAATATTTATTCTTTCTTTTAGCAACACTATTTTATTGAGGAGTCCTAGGTTCTGAAAAAGTATGTGTTATGCCATGCTCTTTAAAATACATTTCAAAATTGAAATTTTCAAGTTCTTTTCCATGGTCACTCCTGTAACTAGAAATAACATAGCCTTTTTGGTTTTACTAACTTTTCAAAAGAGAAATGAATTCATGATATTCACCATATTTATGAGTAAGAAAAAACACCTAAGTGAACATAGAATATTCATTAACCACAATAAGACATTATCTTTCCACCAAGGCTAGATGTTTTAGTTGGACAAAAAAATCCAATATGAAGGAGTTGAAGTGGTCTAAAAATTAAAACAATACTTTTAGATTTAAAAGTACTTATAGAGTGTTTGCCTTTAGTACATGCATCACAAATATTTTCCTTTTTGGAATCAACTTAGGCAAACCTTTAACTAAATCTCTTTTTAAGAGTTTTGAGATTAAATTATTAACATGGCCAAGTCTCCTATGACATAAGGATAAATATTCATCTTTTGATACATATAAGTAAAGATTTTATTGAGATGCATTATTTAGGTTTACATTGTAGACATTTCCTTGGAAATATCCTATGAAATCTATCTTGTTGGTTTTGATATTTATGACTTCACATGCATAGGGTTCAAATATTACATCTCCTATCACACAATTGGCTAGTACTAAGCAAATTATGTTTCAAACTATCAATGAATAAGACTTTAGTTATGGATACATCACGTTGCCAATAGAGTCAATGCCAAAAACTTTTCCTTTTAAGTTGTCTCTAAAGCTCACATTTTCACTTTTGGCCTTGAGTTCAAGGAACTTGGCTTTATATCCATTCATGTGATTTGAGCATCCACTATCTAAGATGCATTTATCTTTGTTTATCAATTAGACCTAAAAAATAAGAAAATGATTCATCATTTCTTTGGTGCCCAAGTTTCATTGGGTCCATATATGTTAGTGTATTTAAGAGTTTCTACAACCTTAACAATAGGGTTGATCCTTTTGGAACCCAAACCCTCTTGATAGAGTAAGGCCTCTTATATTTAATAGGGCATTTTTATATTACATGACTATAATATTTGTAATATTTGCATTTCACCATCTTTTAGTTTCCAATACCTTCTTTTCAAAGGAGTTAACCTTTTTGACTTTTACGTTTATTGTACCCTAATCCGACTTTATAAAAAACTACTATTTGTGAGACTATAATATACTCAAGAGTTTTGTTTCCTTTAGTGAACTTATTTAAAAATCTCATTTGTGTATTTAAGTTCACTTTTAATTTGTTTTTCATGCTCACATAAAATTTTGAACAATCATTTTCAAATTGACAATTTGAGTTGAGAGTTTTCCTTTTTCATATTAAAATTTACATTTTTTTTTTGTAAAGTCTCCTTATACTTAAGTTTCAATTTGATTATATTTTTCTTTGAGGTCTTTTTTTCTTTTGAAATACATAAAAAAGATTTCATAAGCTCATCAAAAGCTTTTTCCAATTCATTTAAAATATAGGATTTAGAAAATTTACCTTAAGAAGCTCCTCATCATCAATTTCTTCATCTTCTAATGCCATGAGACATAGATTGACCTTTTTTCCTACTTCCTCATCAGAGAATTCTTCATTACTTGAAGTATCTCTCCCATTCCAAACTGCATAGACTTTATTCTTCTTCCTAGATCTCTTCTCCTTCTTTTCTCTCTTCTTCTTTTGTTTAAGATTGGGGCAATCTAACCTTATATGACCAGGTTTCTTGCATTCATAGCTTATTATTTCAACCTTTTTGTCTTATATTTGCTTCTTCTTTTCCTTAAAGCTTCTCTTCTTGAATTTATCCTTAAGGCTTATCTTCTTGAATTTATCCTTGGAAAGGAATTTGCCAAATCTTCTTGTAAGTAAGGCAATTTCTTCATCATCATCCTTTTCATTAGAGGACTCTTATTTCTTTTTCCAAGGTTGCCTTTCAAGCAATCCACTTCTGTTTCTTGGTATAACTTTCCTATTCTTTGTCCCTTACGACTTTTTTATTTTTTAGCTTCAACTAAAATGTCATGAGATTTTTCACTAAATATTCAAGAGCTAAGAAGCCAAGATTCTTTGATTCTTCAATGGCGTCTACCTTTGCATCGAATTTTACTGGTAATGATCTTAAGAGCTTAGTGATTTGCTCTTTATGAGTGAAAACCTTATCAAGTCCCTTCAAGTCATTTTCAATTATAGTCAATCTTTTATATACTTCATAAATTTTTTCATCCTTCTTCATAGTGAAATCTCAAAGCTTGAGGTGAGCATATTGATTATGGTGTATTTGGCTTGGTTGGCATTTTCATGAGTAACTTTTAGTATATCCCAAATTTGCTTAATCGAATCACAAACAGAGACTCGATTGAACTCGGTCTTGTCAAAAACACAAAATAGCAAGTCCATGGCTTTAGTGTCTTTTATTGTTTTCCTTTTATCCTCACTAGTATATGTTGAAGGATTTTTTGGAGTTGTTGAGTTATTTTCCATTGGAGCATATGGTCCTTTCTGAATAACCTTCCATAGCTCAAGTCATTTAGAGTAATGTGGACCCTCATTCTTACTTTCCACTGGTCACAATTTACACCATGAAATAAAGGTGGCCTTATAAAGCATTGTCTTTCCTCAAAGGTGAAATTTGAGTTTGAGGCGCCTGCCATAGAAATAGATCATAAGCTCTAAAAATTATTTTATTTTATAAAATTTAGAACACATGCTCTGATACCAATTTTTATCCCATTATGAAAATATTCCTAAAGAAAGTGAATAGGAGTTTTAAAATTTCTAATGCAATTAAAAAACCTATATGCAATAATGATGACAAATTAATAAAAAGAAAGATAGGAAAAGAAATTGCTTAGCTAATTTATAGTGGTTTGGAGCACAAACAACTCTCTTATGTCCACTTTTCTCAACATTTTTTACAATAGATTTAACTTGGACTTAATCCAACTCTTAATCCTAGTAGAGAATAAAGATTTAAAAGTCTCTCGAAGACTTAACAAAGCTATTTGAAGAAAAAGAATTCAAGCACAAATAACTAACACTAGCAAAAGCTAGTTTGAACATTAAGAATTAGAAATAAATAGCAAAGTGCTCAAAAATCAATAAAATAGTGAGAGAGCTAAAAAACATTATTTTTGACTTAAGAGAGCTTAACAAAGTTATTTCTAGCTTCAAATCTTCATCTATTTATAGCATTTAACTATTGGCAATAAATTATAACCGCTCTGGCTTCATTTAAAACAATATCTTCTTTAAAAATTTTCACCAACGGCTATAAATTTCAATTTATCCATTTGATGTGGCAGTCCAACTATATATAACAGGTGTTACATATATGTAATAGGCATTATGTTAATCATGTAATGGCCTTGACAAGTTGTAATGAGCTTGGATGGTGCTCTCTGTCTGTTTGTAGAAAATTGATTCTTTATTGTGTAATCGGCATTATGCAACCAAAATGTGCATTACATATTTACAATAGCCTTTCCAAAGTGTAACGAGCTTGACACATGTTCTCTGTCTATTTTCAAAAGTTTAAGCCTTGTATGTGTAATGATAGTTATGAAAACATGTCATGTCCCAATTTAAGGGCCTGACGGTTCTAAGATATGGGAACCGCTTATGCTACCAATACTAATAGAACCCTGCTATAATCTTATAATTATTCCTTGTTATAACAATTCCTATACTTAACATTTTCATATTGCATACTATCATCATTTGATTATAATGTCATCATATTATGTTTAGCATTTAGTTTCTCAATTTAGATAATGTTTACATAACAATTATACATCACTAGCTTATATAATTATAGTACCATAGAGCTACTAAAAATTCAAAAGTAAAGTCCATCATAGGTAATTACATAATAAACAAATCACTGGTCCCAATGGAAGAAGGAGAATACCTTGTAACTGCCTCTACTACTCCTAACCTGAAAAATATTAAACCACTAAAGGGGTGAGTATAAAATACTCAGTGAGTCAAATATATATTACCGTACATTTAGGCTAGGTAGTAGAGCAAATAGTCAAATGGATAGCCAAATGAATAGCTCAATGGATAGTTCACTAAATGTCAAACATATGGGTAAAACAAGGTAGACAAATGAACAATAATAGGTACAAGTAATTTATTACAATAAATAGGTCAAAAGGAGTCAATAATCCAATTAAACAAGTGATCATATAAATATAATAGATGTAGGGCCATGCCATGTCATATCTCATTATTTAATCTCATAATATTACATAAGGTGGATCAAATCTTATGGTCAGGACATTACCCCTTCCTAGTAAAGGTTATAAACATACATTGTGTACAATGTCGATGGTATTCACCTACTATCCTATCAGTAAGGTAGTTGTGTCATATAAACACATAATAGTGTAAAAGGAACCAAATATAGTAACTAATGGTGAATGGAAACAATAAAGTTCAATCACATAGTCAATATGCTTATAGTTCTCATTAGTCAATCAATGAGTCAATAAACAAGTGAATATAAGAATAGGAAAATGTTCAAATGCCATTAGGCCAAATTAGGTTTAGGTACTTAAGGTGCCAATGAAGCAAGTTTGCGCTGGCGAGATTGGTAGCCATTTGGTAAGCTTGAAACAAATGTGAAGGGCGTTTTTTCGAACACTTGGTGTGCAAAATTTCAACAACAAAATGATTAGGTTTTAAGGTAATATCAAATATGCCAATGTATCAAATATCAAGACAATAATTCAATCAACACAATAGGCATTTCAAATCAAATTATATTTGTCACGACCTAACCTGGGAGTCGCGACGGTCCTAGGGTACAGGTGTCGGCTAAGCTACCATTACCACGAAGAACCCAATACTATATGATAATGGCAAGTAATTCACATAATTAACTCATATATAGCTTAATATTCTTATAGAAATTTCGACAGCATCTCCTCTAATATATAACTATACCTTGCTATAGAAAATACAAATAACACTTCCGATATATCTTTATCATTAATTTCCATTTCAACCTCCAATATCAACTCAACATATATATATATCAAACTATATGCATCCAAGCATAGTTTATATGCAAAACTATAAGAAACACAACCACACATATAAATGTTACTCCTTAGGTTACAGTACCATGGAAT
>CANXYC011189403.1:0-11233 GCA_948193065.1 Aleurites moluccanus
GATTTAATCAAGCCTAAACTAATGTCATAAGGTTGCATACATAGTATAATTCCATACCTCAAAGGAAAAGACTATAATGCCCTTAGTGCAACCGAAGCACCTCAAGCACCTCAATTGAGGAGCTTACCCAGTACAATTTTCAATCGGGTTTATTTTTCAATCAAATCTTCAAATAAAATAAATAATATCATTTAAATTTCCTTAAATCATTTTCTACTTCGAAATATGGTGATAATTCCATAAGAACTCGAAGGGCTGCAAAATGACCATTTTGCCACCAGTTCACAAAATTTCAAGTTTCTTCCAATTTCTTCCTAACAGCCTTTGATGTAATTTTACATGTGTAAAACCATCTAAAACATGCATATTCATTCAATTTAAGCCATAATCATGCATCATACATAACATATAAGTAAACAAAGAAAAGCTTAGGTTTGCCCCTTTAAACTTATGTTCTAAGCATTTAAGCTAGGGTGTTACATACTATGCTTGTATAATCCATAACAGTATTCATTTATATCCATAATCATACTCACATCATTCACAGTTCATACTTAGTCCATAATCAGTGTACTTTAAATTTCCCATCACATAATTATAATATCTATACAGTCTATTTAAATAAGTATCAGTTGTTACATAATATGGAGCACATCTAGAATATACAAAATGTAATAGTGTCACAATATTTGTATTACAAAAATATATATTGATTCCTCGAGGAAGAAGCTGGGAACCACTCCACTGCTCATGTCCTAAAAAGTTAAAACCACTATAAAATGAGTATATAAATAATCAATGAGCTCAAAATACAATATATTACATGCAGGGTTGGGAAACATTAAAGAAATGGAATGATCAGTACCAATAAGAGAGTATTGCACACCAATGTCCATAAAGTATAATATAGGTATTAATAAAATAAGCAGTGTCAATTAATAGATAATAACAATAAACAATGTTAATAATGGGTATCAACTGTCAGGCTTGTATTTGGAAGTGACAGACTTAAGGGCCAGTAACAGTAACAGTGAATCAATATCAATAAAATACATAAGGCGGGCCAGGCCTTATGGCTAGGACAAAACCCTTTCTAGCTAGGGTCTTGGACATTTAAACCTATCCAGTGGGCCATTGTGCACAACGCCGATGGATCATACTCACTACCCCGTCGGTCAAGTAGTTCTATCAAATAAACATATATAAGGCATTGGAAACAATATGGTTCATCAATGAAGTAGTATCAATAAATAGGATACAATAACAATGTAGTAAACAATAGTATCAGTCAGAAAACAACCAGTTTTTTCAATACAGTAGATATCAAGACTGTTATCAATAATAGGTATCACAATGGTCACAGTAAATAGGTATAAGTCTATTATCAACAAGTCATCTAATGCCATTTTCCTGGAGCCATTGGCTAGCCAGTGTCGCCGGCAATAATGGCATTGGCTAAGGTAGCAAATGAAGAAAATTTCATTTAGGCATTTTATCGAATATATGGTGTGCAACATTTAAGCAACAATTAAACATAGTTTTGGTGGTGATTTGGCAATGCCCCAAATATCAATTCAAGGGTTCAAAATGTGGATAATTTAACCAACTTTTCAAATATCAAGATAAATAACAATTTAAGGGTCAAATTCAAGTGAGAAAATCAAGGAAAAATAAGACAAATTTTTGAAGGAAAATTGAACAATGGGTTCGGCCAAGGAAGGAATTTCATAATCAATTCCCACAATTTATTCTAACATATTAAACATGTAAAATGAAGCATATTGAACTCACCTAAAGGGTTAGATAGCCAAAACTCCACCAATTCCGCCAATTCCTTCTATAAGATACAAAATGAACACTTTGGTTCAATCTTGCATTCTACACCAATATAACCACAAAATTAACTTCTAATGGCTATAACAACACTTATTCTAGCTAACTTACTAATTATATAACACTTATTAAAGATCAATACCCATAGAACTTGTTAACATGTCAATTTCAATTAATCATTTATCAATTTTCATAATTTGTATAGCGAATTTTATTCCCAATTATATATACTATATTTCAGTCATAATCACATAGTACTTATCTTATTAACCATGTGCTTCTAACACTTTGCTTATTTCTAAACCTTATTATGCTTATAACATGTTAATCAGTATGATTATATACATAGTACCCTATGCATTATTTACTTATCTATATACAGTACCATGAAGCACTAAAGAGTTTACCTTTGGACTTCATAAGGTATAACAATTACCAAAGACTCTTCGATATCCCAAGTTAGAGGAAGAAGTGATATGGAATGCAACTTTTACTATCTGTTCCTGTAAAATAATATATAACTATGAGGTGAGTATAACAATACTCAGTGAGCTAATTATACATCATTAAACATATACATTAAATGGGTAGCAATGGAGGAACAAATGGAAGTGTTATCAAAATAAGAAGGTAACAATGATTAATGAGAATAAATAAAAGGGTTATCAATGTTAACATTTTATAGGAGGGAAATTTGTACATCAAATACCATGGGTGGAAGAAATGGACAACAACAATGAATAACTTTGGATGGTCGGGTTTACAATATCAAATTCATAAGTAAAAGCAATGGACAACAATAAAATGGTATCACTAAACAAGAATTAGGTGGATAACAATGAAAGAGTAAAACAATAGGATTATCAAGTTAAGTAAATAACAATGAATAAGAAGAACATACAAAAGGGGTGTCAATGTTATATTTTAGAAATCAACACTTTGCACACCAAATACCATAGGTGAAAGGAATGGGTATCAAAGAATGGTGTCGCTGAACAATTTGGCAATGACAAATAAAGGGCCAATAATAGTATATGAGTATCAATGAAATATATAAGGCGGGCCAAGCCTTATGGCTAGCATAAGTCCTATTCTAGCTAGGGTAAACATTATAAAGAGTCCATTGTGTATAATGCCGATGGTATTTACCCACTACCTCGTCAGTGCAGTAGCGCTATCAAGTCCACATAGGCGATAAGCCATTGGGCTTCAATATCAGTTCATTAGTAATATCCAGTACATTACAATGTACTTTCAGAGGTTACTCATTGATCAGTCAAGGACACTATAGTTTAGTGAACAAGGTATCGATTTTATAAATAATACAATAATGAACAGGATATTCAAGAATCAGTCAGGTGCAACGATGGTCATTAAAAAATATTCAATATTGCATCTGGTCAACATTTGTTGTGCAATACTTTAGGGATTATATAACAAATTCAATAAGGCTCAATTTCACAAAGCAAATACTCAATGGAAACTATTCAATAGGCAATTTGATTTCAATGCAAATCAATGGAAGTAAATCAAATTAGGTTCAAAACTTTGGAGAACAACCATGGTCAATGATTAAGAAAGGTATTCAGTCAAATGAAGATCAATCACATATGATTACAATATATCATATTAAGACAATGTACGTGAGCAAATGATGTATAAGTAACTCACCTCATTTAGTAATTTTAACTATTCACTTTACTTCTTTCTTTTTTTCTTTAGTTAGAATCCGTACTTATATCATCTCCATCCTTTGAATCTATATACCAATTAAACATAAGATCAAGACTTATTCACATATCTTAGGTTATTCTTAACTTTAGTTTCATTAAATTTCTCATACTTCTTAAACCTAGGGTTATATTTTATAAGTCTTTATTCAATTTTCTCATCCTAACAGTCTAGACCATTTTGCATATAACTCATGTTATATATTTCCTATTTATGTGATTCTTTTTTCTACTGAAACTAGACATATTAGTATTCAAATTTTAGGTCAATCTAATTACTACACCATTCTCAATAATTTGTCAAATTTATACCTATTGTCTTGTGGTTCACATTCGGGCATACTCCATTTATGTGCCTATAAATCAATATGTGTTCACCTAAATGCAAAACCATTTCATATAAACTTATATCACATATAAAGGAACATTTTTTTATGTTTAAAATTTTTCCTAATTCAAAATCTAAGGTCCACATATCAATAGAACATGTAACCCTTTTCATGTTTGTCTATCAATCTAAATAGGTAATGCTTGTAACTTAATATCTCTCAAAGTGTATATCCAATGCTAAAACCATTTTACAGGCCTCTAGATAAAATATAAATGAACAATTTTATATGGAACACTTTATCTAATTCAATCTCTAACATTCTCTAAAACTAAAATATAGTAGCATTTTTCAGAAATCCTACATCCAAGTCAGTCACGGTCTTTACTTAATATCTCCATATTCACTTCGAATTTCATAAATTCTTTTGTAGGCATATACATAACACATGTAGCTACAAATTTTATTTTTTGTACTTTTCAAATTCATTCATTAAATCCATAAAATCTAAACTACAACTTTTTGACCTAAACTATTTCCAAAATTCTTTAAAACTCTAATTCATTCTTTAACTTCTTTCATTTTCATTTGATTACATAATTCAATTCATTAACTATTCTAACTATAACACTTATAGAATAAATTAAAGAACCAAGTTAAGAACCTTAGCTTAGATAATGCCTCTCTTCCTTTGTCTTCCAAGAATAGCAAATCTATAAATTTTTCCTTGATCATTTTTCTTATCTAACATTTCCTTGCTCAAACATTTGGTTTCTATGGAAGGAAATTTGGGAAAATATTTTTTAGAGGTTTTTCCATGGATGGTTTGGCCATTTGATGTTCAATTGGCTATCCATCTCCTTCTTATTTATACTAAGCTAATGGAAAGTTTGAAAATTTGAGAAAATTCTAGAATTTAGGCATTTGTCAAATTTCTATAAATTAGTTGGAAAAATCTTCAATAAAATCCTACTATCCTTATCCCTTTGACCAACCACTCTAATGATTTTTCTTGGAGAATTCTATGTTTTATGGATTAAAATGATACTTGACTTGGTGCGTCTCGCAACTTGGGGTAATTATATTTTTGCCTATAATTTTTTCATATTTATAATTGCTACCAAAATTCTTTTTAATTCTTTTCAATTGAGTCCATAAATTCTTCCCATTAAAGTCCTAAGGAACCTTACATTATCCTTGGTACCTTAATTCAACTTAATAACTCAATCTTTATAGCTAAAAAATTTGTATTCCGAATTAGTTTCGGCAAAATTCTGTAAATTGAAAATTTACGTTTCCTTAATTTCTCTTCTATTCCATATCCATTTTTAATCACTTTTAATACTATATTCACTTCCATATTATTTTTAATTGGACTATAATGTATTTAAATTAAATTATGTAAAAGAAATGTGAATAAATTAACTGTTGAAAATTTCTTGAAAATCAAGAATCGATAATTACTCCAAAATAAGTTTTTTTTATCAGTTTCTTTTCCTTCATTATCCATTTGCCTTTTTAACTTCATATAAATCCTCAAGTAATTTTTCTTTAATAATCTAATTTAAGGTATCCTTAATAAATTTTAGTATAGAATTTCTTAAAAATATTATAAAATTTTTATTACTGTTAATACTGTCTATTATCGTCCTTAAAATTCTTCTGTAAAAAACGTCCTTGAATATTCTCTTTATACCTTCTTAAACTAGTTTGACTTATTTATTCTTCACTTAACTTCTTATCCATTGCTATGATTCACTTACATCCGTACAGTCTCCTGTACAGTCTTCTGGGGTGTTACAATATTAGGCCATCAATAATGCTTTTTTAGATCATGATATATCTTTGTTACTCCAGGGTTAACACAGTAGTAAGCATAATGCACCTCTTTCATGATCCGTTCCCATAACCCATCAGTATCAGGTAGACAAAGTTGTTTCCCATATTTTAATACTCCATCATCCATTGTGAACTCAAGGGCCTTACTATTCTGAACATCTTTTTTTAACTTCAGTAGATAAGGATCATTTTCTTATGATGCTTTAATATCATCAATCAATGTCGATTTTACCTGAAACTGACCTATCAGAGCCTGGTTTCGATCCTAGGATCCCAATTCCAATTCAACTCCTATATCAATCAGTTCTTTCATCTCACAGATCAATGGTCTTATTGTATCTATAATATGGACTAGAATACCCATCGACTTTTGGCTTAAAGTATCTAACACAATATAGGCTTTACTCGGGTGATACAATATCTCACAATCATAGTCCTTTAATAATTCAACCCATCTTCGCTGCTGCAGGTTCAGATCTTTCTGCTGCAGAATATACTGTAGGATTTTATGATCCATATAGATCTCACATTTAGCTCCATATAAGTAATGTCATCAAATCTTTAGTGTAAAAACTATTGCAGCCATTTCTAAGTCATGAGTCAGATAATTCATCTCGTGCTTCTTCAACTGTCGTGAAGCATAGGCAATAACTCTCTTATTATGCATTAACACACATTCCAATCTAATTTTGGATCACAATACACCGTGAATTTATCAGTCTTTGTTAGTAAGGCTAACAATGATACAGCTGTAAGACGGGACTTCACAGTCTGAAAACTCTTTTCACACTCATCAATCCATTGGAATTTCTCCTGTTTTCTAGTCAATCTGGTTGATGGAGCAGTAATCTTTGAAAAATCCATTACAAATTGCCAGTAATAACTAGCCATACTGAGAAAACTACATATCTTAGTAATATTGGTTGGTCGTGGCCAATTAGCAACGGCTTCTACCTTCTGGGGATATACCTTAATGCCTTCATTGCTAATAACATGGCTCAAAAACATACTTCATAAGCCAAAACTAGCACTTTTATAACTTAACATATAATATGTGCTTTTGCAGTATCTGTAGTACCACTCTTAGATGCTCTGTATGCTCTTCTTCACTCTTAGAGTATATAAGAATGTCATCGATAAACACTTTGATAAACTTATCTAAGTATGGCTTGAACACCCAGTTCATTAAATCCATAAATGTCGCAGGAGCATTCATTAATCCAAATGGCAGCACTAGAAATTCATAGTGTCCATACCAGGTTTTGAAAGCTATCTTGGGTACATCTTCCTTCTTAATCCACAACTGATGATACACAAACCTCAAATCAATCTTGAAGAAGTGACTTGCACCTTGCAACTAATGAAACAAATCATCGATCTGTGGCAGACGATATTTATTCTTTTCAATCACTTTACTCAACTGTCTGTAATCGATATAAATCCGTAAAGAACCATCCTTCTTCTTTACAAATAGTACTGGAGCACCCTAAGGAGAACTGCTCAGTCTAATGAACCCCTTATCCAGTAATTCTACTTTTAACTCCTTTAATTCTATAGGTCCCATCCAATAAAGAGGAATAGATATCAGATCTATATCTGGATACACTTTAATTTCAAACTCAATCTCCTTTTTTGAGGGTAGCCCTAGCAAATCCTCAGGGAAGATATTAGAAAACTCTCCAACAATATGGATCTAATCATTTCCTGTCAGAACCTTTTTAGTATCTACCACATGTGCCCAGTAAGCCAAATATCCTTTCCTTAACATTTTTCTAGCCCTGATTGCTGAAATAAGCTTGATACCATATTCACATCTATCACTCTGGTATTCAAACTCGGCCTTCCCTTCAGGCTGAAATTTAATCTTCTTCTTATAACAATTGATCACTGTATATGAACTATTAGCCAGTACATCTTTAATATCACATCCAACTCTAACATAGGCAATTCGAATAAGCATGAAGAAATCTACCCTCAATCTCCACTATGGAGTCTAGGTCTCTCTCCCATTGGAGTATAGATATCTAATGGTATCCTCAATAAATGCCTTTTCATATTCAGTCTAGGTGCAAACATTGGGAAACAAAATAGTGTGTGGCACCCAAATCAAACAATACTTAAGCAATTTCATTATGTACTAGGATTATACATATCACTGTATTGTCTGCTTTCTATGCTTCCTGAGGATTCACTGTGAATACACGTCTTTGTCCTCCTTTTGCAAAGGCCTGACTGCTACTCTAACCCTTATCCCTGGGCCTATTGAGGAGTTATAGCAAAAACTCTCCCTTGACCTCTACCTGCCGGAGGCTGTACTGTAGGCTGACCTTGACCTGCTGGTCTGCCTCTACTAGCTCCCCCTCTAGTCATTTGTACAGTGGACTGTGATGCCACTGAGCCTGTCTGTTGTGGAGCTCTCATAGGGCAATCCCTCAAAAAATGGCCAAACTGCCCACAATGCAAACAAGACCCTGCTCTGGCTCTGCACTCACCAGTATGCCTCTTCCCACAGTGCACACATGCAAATATCTCTGGAATCTGTGGTAATGGTCTACTGGACCCTCTAGAATATGCAGGGGTAGGTGGCCTTATCCTGCCTCCCCTAGGAGCATCTCTCCTCTGGCTCTGTACTGAAGGGGTCTGAGTTTGCCTATGAGTAGGCCTAGTCACAGCTGATTGAGATGATCCCTCTCCATACCTGGGGAAATCTCTACCTCTACTCCTCTTCCTGGAGTCTCTCTCTGTTCTCTCTACCTTGTATTTTGTATCCATTTGAGCAGCAGCATCTATAATCTGCCCCAGAGTGGTATACTGTCTAGTCAACAGCATGTTGTGTAATGAAGCATGTAGGCCTCTTCTGAAACAGCCAATCAGGTCTGCTTCTGTAGGAGCTATTTGTCTTGCATACTTGCTCAATTTCCTGAATTCCCTGGCATAATCAATAACACTGAGGTTCTCCTATTTCAACTGTTCAAATCTCATGATATTTTTGTCTCTAATCCCAGCTGGTAAGAACTCATCCATCAATTTCTGTTTGAATTCATCCCATCTGATTGGCTGTTTGAATTCATCCTATGTGATTGGATCATTTCCATGAATGTTGGCATCTATGTGCTCATCAAACCATATGGATGCATCCCCAATAAATAATAAACCCACCAGTTCAATGATCCTGACGTTTGAACAAGGCAGTTTTCTCACAATTCTATCTACCCTCTTTATGAAGTCACAAGGGTCTGTGCCATATTCTCCAGAATAAGTGGGTAACTGTAACTTCATGAATTCAGAAATGCTGAAACCACCATCAGGTATGATTCTTCTATTTCTAGCCCTCCTCTATTTAGCTGGCACCCTCTCTGGTGTTGGTGCTATCTCAGGCTGTACAACTGGTTGAACAGGTGGTGGTGGTTGTGGAACTGCAGCTGCCTGTGCTGCTATATGAGCTTGTAACATTTGCATCATTTCTTGGTTCCTCCTTAACATTTCTTGTCTGAATTCCTGCATTTCCTATCGTAAAGCAATTTTACTAATACTGCTCCCCTCTGTATGCTATCTGGATCTAGGTGGAGGCATACTGGTGAGTGTAGAGCCAGAGCAGGGTCTCATTTTCACTGTGGGCAGTTTGGCCATTTTCTGAGGGATTGCCCTATAAGAGCTCCACAACAGACAGGCTCAGTGGCATCACATCCCACTGTATAGATGACTAGAGGGGGAGCTAGTAGAGGCAGACCAGCAGGTCAGGGTCAGCCTACAGCACAGCCTCCGGCAGGTAGAGGGCAAGGGAGAGTTTTTGCTATAACTCCTCAACAGGCCAAGGACAACAGGACACAGTTGTAGGTATAGTTCCTATCCATGATCTTGAGGCATACACACTATTTTATTCTGGTGCCACACACTCCTTTGTATCTTGTGTGTTTGCTAGAAAATGGGGTTAGTTAAGGAACTCTTATTGATGCCTTTAGAGGTAACTACTCCTTTGGGGGAGATTTTTATAGTGGGCCATAGATATAAAAACAATCCTGTAAGAATAGCTGATAAGGTAATACTTGCGGATCTAATTGAGTTGCCAGTTTTGGAATTTGATGTCATTTTGGGTATGGACTAGTTAACTGCATACAGGGCTATTATTGATTGTTCCTTGAAACAAGTGGAATTTAGAATGGATGGATAGGAAAGATTCGTGTTTCAGGGAGAGAAAAATAAGAAAATGATTGGGATGATTTCAGCTATACAGGTACAGAGGTTATTGAGGAAAGGGTGCACAGCTTATTTGGCATCTGTGATAGATACTACGAAGGTGCCTAAGGAATTAGAGCACATTCCAGTGGTACAAGATTTTTCTGATGTTTTCCTTGTAGATCTTCCTAGATTGCCACCAGACAAGGAGATAGAGTTTGAGATTGAGGTTTATTCTGATACAGATCTGATCTTCATTCCTCCTTACAGAATGGCACTCAGCCTCATCATGCCTCCCCTAGGAGCATCTCTCCTCTGGCTCTGTACTGAAGGGGTCTGAGTTTGCCTCTAAGTAGGCCTAGTCACAGCTAATTGAGATGATCCCTCTCCATACCTAGGGAAATCTCCACCTCTACTCCTCTTCTTGAAGTCTCTCTCTGTTTTCTCTTCCTTGTATTTTATATACATTTGAGCAGCAGCATCTATAATCTGCCCCAGAGTTGTGTATTGTCCAATCAACAACATGTTGTGTAATGAAGCATATAGGCCTCTTTTGAAACTGCCAATCAGGTCTGCTTCTGTAGGAGCTATTTGTCTTGCATACTTGCTCAATTTCCTGAATTCCCTGGCATAATCAATAACACTGAGGTTCCCCTGTTTCAACTGTTCAAACCATTGGGAGTGAGATTTTGGAGTTTGTGAATAAGGTGAGTCTATATATATGTTTGATGCATAATACATTCATAAGTCATGCATTTATGCATATGAAATGATAAACTTGCTTGAAAACCATTAATGATCCATATTTAGGCAAATTTGCCAATTTGACCTAAATTGGAGCCACCGAAATACCTAATTTTGGCACAAACTTTGATTGGCTATAAAATATAATCTAAAAGGCTTTTTGACCTAAAACAAAGCCCAATCATATTTTATATATATGTACTTGATATTGGTATAAAGAAATTGCTATGTATATATTGAATTCAAGGCAAACCAGAAAGTGCCTGAAAAATGAAAACGGACCCGTAATTTGGGAGCCAGTTGCGGCAGCGCAAACTGGTTCCGGAGGGTAAAAATATGAAAATGTGCCAAATCCTTTATTTGGGTTTATTATTGATATAAATCATCATATAAGTCCTATTTGAGACTAAATTTAATATATTTATGCTATATGAGACATTTGCATATAATATGCTATAACATGACTACTTCGATGGTATAGATATAAACCATCGGCTGTGATCACAGATTTATGTTATGGCCTCTACTAGGGAGGGTAAGAATATTCCCTATGCCATGGTTGATTGGGGGAGATGTGATGAAA
>CANXYC011189593.1:0-14404 GCA_948193065.1 Aleurites moluccanus
ACATGAACAGATCTATATATGTTTATGTGGATATATGAGATAGTATTTCAGAATGAACAGTGTTTTATGATTGATGGATATATATATATGCATAGATATGCCATGTGTAACAGATGATGGATAAGTTTTATTCCGCTGCGACAAATATATATGTATATTGTGAATGTGATTGATACTGGGTTCTACGGGTGCCGGTCGCCATTGGCATCTCCCGTGCCCTAGGACCGTCGCGATCAGACTGCGGGAACGGGTCGTGACACCCTTCAATTCCCAACTTTGAAAAATCATTTTATCCCATCTCATTCATATTTTTCTTCAAAAATCCATCTCAGTCAAGTTCATATTCATCGATATGTCAGTGGAAAGAAAAATGTGAGTGTTTATTTGTTCATGTTTTAAAATTTCGACATATTTGAGATAAAATTTCGATTGATTTGAGTTAAAATTAGTTAAAATCTTGTTTGATTTGCGATTTCATGTATATGACATAAAAATCAGTTGGGCTTTGTTGAAAGTGCTAAAATATAGTTGGATTTTATTGGTTTGTAGTCAGATGGTAAAAATAATTAAATGTAGTAGCATGCAGTTGAAATGTAGTCGGATTTATTGTTTTGACAATGACATATAGTTTCAAATGAGTTCAACTAAATTTTATTTATATTCCGACTAATTCATATAGACTTTATGTTGATGTCATTGGAGTAGTCGAACATTAGTGGCATAGAATTAAAATATAGTCCGATTTATTGTTTTGGGAATAATAGATATTTTTAAATGATTTTGACTAAATTATGTCTTGATTCCGAATAAGACATACATATTTTGAGTCAAAGTCATTAGAATAGTCGAATATTAGTGACATGCAGTTGAAATGTAGTCGGATAAAGTTTTTTTGACATGATAAATAATTTTAAATGAATTTGACTAAATTTTGACTAAGTATCGAATAAGTTTCAACTAAAGTATGAATAAGCATTGAGACATATTTTGAGTAGAAATTAAGCCAAAAATTACTCTAAACATAGTCGAAACTTAGTATAGATCATATGAAAGTATACAAATTGAGTCGAAGTATTCAATTCAATCAAGGGTATTATTAACTAAAGGCTATGTATTGATTATTTTGTAGGTTGTTGTTAAAACGTATAAAGCTAAGATTGGGGAATCTATTGAGTTTACGGCAAAAATAACTATGTATTCTCAATATGAAAGAGTAGCAGAAATTAGAAATTTGCTAAACCCTGCACAAGTTCTTATTTGTTAGTCCTAAGCTTTACACGTTTGCTTTTTCACATGCCAATGGATATGTTGATGCATTTGTAGGTGTTGCACCATATTTTATTAAAGAAAGTTGAGGCTACAAAAATGAAAAATTAATTGATCCAATGACAATGTGGTTCAATATTGGTGGAAGCGGGGTTAAGTTTGGTCAGATGGAGTTTACTTTGGTGATAAGGCTACCCTTTGGAGATTATGATAATGCCTTCCCTGAGGAAACGCCAATACTCCTAAGATGATTAGTTGGTATGAAAAATGATGGGCCCGTTAAAATGAAAGTTGTTATCAAGGAATTTGTTTTTACAGATTTAGATGATGAAAAGACTATCAAAATGGTTTTGACATTCTTTGTTACTAGAGTTTTAACATCACGGTGTCCCAATTTGAAGGTGGATAATAAAATACTGATAACCTTGAGTATTGAGATTCAATCAAATGGGTACTTTTGTGTACGATTACACAATGAAAGAACTTTGTGGTTTTATCAAAAGTTATAATGATAGTACAACTGGAACATACTCACTATATCAGTTTTCATATGCATTTTATGTAAGGATGCCTTTATAAGTTTTTTTACCCATTCAATTATTAATAGTATGAGATCTGATTGTATCCATTTTACAAGTTTGGGCAATGAAAACTATACCTTTGCTTCAAATTAATAGTATTTGTCGCTCCATCCAATCGAAGGTATTTCAAAGAATAATGAGATGGACTTCGTCTTTGAATCAAAATTGTGTTTTAGTCATCTCAAAGAAAAAATATTCTCACATCAAGTTATTTTCAACTATTATATACCAATTTTGATTATTCATTTTCTAGTTTTGACTGCTTGTTTATATTGTTTAAAAATTTGCATATTGATAATTAATTCTGGCTAATTTTAGAAGTATTCCGACTAAAATTTGATTACTCAATAGAGTCGGAATTCAGTCGAAATAGGTATAATTTTAGTCGAAATAGTCTAATATTGTGTGATATATTGTTTTCTCATGCAGAATCTAACAACAATTATAATGTCTCCGACGAATGAGAAAAAGGTCATCATTGGAAGACTTATACTAGGTGGTTTGCCCTCCACACCACCCCAATGAGAATCTCACCCCTAAATAGAATCTACAACAACCATTATCTCCTAACAAAAGTCTCAACCAAAGTCTCCTGCGTTTGATCCAAAACTAGCTCCTCCCCCTCCTGCTTTTGTTGCCACACCATAGGATGATATAATAGGCCCTACCAACAAATTGATACAACTGATCCAACATGAGCAAAAGGAAAGGTTTAATCTAATTATAGATCAACAGCTGCAGCATAAGCTAAGGTTAGAAAAATGGAAGAAGTGCAATTACAACATAAGGAAAAGTTATAAAAAATTAAGGAGCAGCAGGCTTTAATCCATTCTGAACTAATCCTGCTTATGAATGATGTAAAGTCAATTTTGGATATTGTATTAATTTTTGCCAATCCACTAAAACCAATCAAGTCCAGTGTAGCTATTATGTCAATAATATCCCCTCCTAAACCACAACAACATGTACACTTTGAGTCATCTAAATTTGACTGCCCATCCAAAAACAATAAAAGAAAACATTTTAATGGAAGAAGGCACAAATGTCATGTTACAAAAGCCTAATGACACAAATGTCAATATGCCAATGGAGAAAGCTAGGAAGAGAGCACATTTTCCTTCTCAACATGTGAAATCACCTTTCCTTATTGATTTGCCTCCAACAAAAAGATAGAAACAGACACATGATACGAAACAAGATGATTGCCAGAAGTGGGTAGATGATGGCTGCCCCGCGATTGAAAATGAGAATTTTGATCTCAAATTCAAGTTCATTGAATTACTGCATAATCATAAAGGATGGATGAATTATGAAGTAAGTTATTAATTTTTTTTTTTTTAATTTTATATATTGCTGTTATCCTTATGCTCAAATGCTAACATGTTCATGGCATTGTAGCATATGGACTTTAATTCATATATGTGCCACAAGAGGCTGATGTAGAATAAGGAGAAAGAAATTGATACTCCTTGCTTGGTAATTATGGACGCTCATTTCTTGGTTAGTTTTATGACTTTCAACTTAATTTTAAATTTTTCGAGACTTATTTTTCACTGATTTTCAATTCAGTTTGTTTATTTATTTTTGTCACACCGGCAGCCATGTCACAACCACCATCATCACTTTTTTTTTTTAATTCTTAAGTGCTGATATTTGGAGTAAAAGAGTAATTCTCATCCATGGCCATACCACCTTATTTCAACATCCCAAGACAAATAAAAAATTATTACAAACTCCAAGAAAATATAAAATAAAATAAAATGGGAAGTATAGATAAAATAAAATAAAAATTAAAATTGGAAGTTAGTTAATTTAATTAAATGAAAAAAAAAAAAGGAGAAAAACAACAAATAAAGAAAAAAAATTGAAATGATAAATTTTTTTTTTCCCAAAAGCAATTAAACTATCAACTCCCAACAATTGGAATGTCAAGATAAATTTGTTTAAAATGATATTATTACATTATATATTCATACAAATAAGAGTAACAATTTAACTAAAATATTAGCCACTCTAAGCTTCTCTTTTTATTGCATTATGAAGCAGATTAATGTCAACACCCTCTGGAGGTAATTGAACTTATCTAACCACAAATCTCCTAATGAAACAATTCCTTACTGAAAGCATGCGAGGATACTTGTTTTGATCAACAATCCGAGTGCTCTCGAGCTTCATATTGAGGTACTGATCCACAAAATGGAGTGTTCTTCTGATTGCCAAATCATTCTTGAACTCCACTGTCACTTCTCTACCCACCAAGTAATTGAAATAAGAAAAGAACATCATATTTTCCTGATCGAGCTGAGGAAAGAGATTTAACACAAACAGTCATTGCTTCGAATCTTCGTCCCTAAAAGGTTTAATTTAAATAATTAAATTAAATGAAAAAGAAAGAAAAACAAACAAATAAAAAACATAACAATAAAAAAATAAGGGCAAAATCTCAAATCAATACCCGAAGTGATCATATTCTTCAAGATAGTTAAAAGGAAAAGATGTTCTTGTTCTTTGTTGTGTAGAAGAAATGTAAAATTGCTAAGGTAAATGATATTTAAGTCTCTTCAAATACCTAACAAAAACCCAACTATCCTCTTTTTTTCGGTCACAAATCTCTGAGGCAAACTTTTTCCATGGCCTTTTTCGCACTCCTCTATAATACTTCTTCTCTTTGTCATCCACCGACTTCGGCTTAGTGGTGGAGATCGCTTTACCAAACCCAAAATTGAAAGTTATGGAGATGTTAATTCAACAAGTTGAGTTTTTGCTTAGAAATTATAGATTTTTTTTTAATAATACGAAATAGGTTAGAAATAGAAGAATTGGATTCAAACTCAAATAAAGATTCATCATGATTCTCAAGTTTTAGTTAGAGATTGAATTGATTATTTATAGAGCAAAGATTTCATTTTTAAAGCAATTGAAATTGGAAAGTTTGAATTTTGAGAATTGGTTACAAAATTAGGAGGAGAGAGAGAAAGAGAATGGTTAAAGAGAGAGAGATGATGAAATGAAGGAGAAGGTGGTCGATG
Organism: Aleurites moluccanus; assembly: GCA_948193065.1. NCBI lineage: Eukaryota > Viridiplantae > Streptophyta > Magnoliopsida > Malpighiales > Euphorbiaceae > Aleurites > Aleurites moluccanus. The sequence goes on from CANXYC011189593.1 coordinate 4,877, forward strand.
GTGACGGTGGTAGAGAAAAGCATCAGTGAGCCGATCAATGGTGAAAGAGTTCATGAAAAGAGAGTTGATGGAGAGTGAGAAAGAGTTGTACGTGATAATTATTGTACTTTTCTTTAGAAATAGAAGAGTGGCAGTATAATAATTATCACATATGTGATGTAGGTATATGACGTGGAAATAAGAAAATTAAAAAAATAATGAGTTGTAAAACCATGTAATTATTCTATTAATTTTTAGACGGAGAGTAGATGAACATATTTTAAAGTTACTAATAGGCAAAATTGGATGATTTTTATGTAATAAAATGAAGTTTAAGTACTATAATATGCGACAGTCATAAGTTGGAGTACCATAGATGAAATTATCCTGATTGATGCGGGAGGTTATTTACGTGCACAAGATGATAGAGAAAGAGAAGTTAATGGAGTTAATTGATCCCAGGCTACTAAAGGACAGAGTGAGCAATATGGATAAATGATGAAGTAAGTTATTAAATTTTTTTAATTTAATATATTATTATTGTTCTTGTGCCAAAATGCTAACATGTGGATGACATTGTAGCATATAGACTTTAATTCATATATGTGCCGCAAGAGGATGATGCAGTACAAGGAGAACGAAATTGATACTCCTCGTTTGGCAATTATGGATACTCATTTCTCTGTTAGTTTTATGACTTTCAACTTAATTTTAAATTTATTTGGAGTCACTTAAACATAATATCGAATTATTTAACACAATTTGTACTTATTTTTTGAATTGTCATAAGTTGTAACTACTAATTTCATACACTGTAAATATTTGGGTTATATTTTATAAAATGGTAAATAAGTAAATATTTCAGTTGAAATTTTTATAACATTTTTTATTTTGTAAATATAATTTGTATATATGACATTCTTTTTATACACTTAGTCGAAAATTGCGTATAAATGAATGCAAATTTAGTTGAAATTGAGTAAAAATTCATACAAATTCAGTTGAAATTGAGTATAACAATAAATTTAGTTGAAATTAAATAGAAATAAGTACAAATTAGTTGAAATAAAATATAATCATAAATTTAATTGAAATTAAGTAGAAATCGAGTACAAATTAGTCAAAATAGAGTTAAAATTAAGTGGAAATGAATGCAAATCATACAATGGAACCTCATTGTACTTTTCCATAAAATCTGAAACTTTGTTGAGCGTTTCTATCTCTCGTATAATAATATTAGTTTCCTCAAATAATGACAGTTGTACCTTTGTAGTGAATCTTGTTATAATTATGAATTTTGGAAAAATCACATTTCAAAAGCTAGCTCAAGGGGTTGGAGAGTCTAAAATCTATATAAACCCTATGTTAAAATCTCATACTTTTAAAGTGAAATTCACCAAATCCCATACCTTAACCAACTAATATCATAATACCATCTTACGAACAAACTTCAATTTTACATAGGGCAAAAAGAGAAAAAATAAATAAATATTTTTGGTATTTGCACTATTAAAATCGAAAATGACAATTTCTTCTGGAGAAAATTCAACTGATATGAGTTTTTATATTTTTTTCTGCTTTTACTTTGATATTATTCATTCAAGAATATATTTTGTGGGTTTTTTTTTTTTAATATATGCAAATTATAAATTGCAATACGATCCCAACTCAACAACTACTGAAATTTGCACTGTTATTGGGTTTGTCCATGTAATGGCAGCGTCATTTTTTTTTTCTTTTTTTCATTCTTTGATTAATTTATTAATTTATTTTTATTTTTTTAATCAGCATTTTTAATTTTCTGAATACTCTTTTAAATCATGTGAACTCTATGCTCATCAGTTTCCATAAAAAAAGGAATTAATTTATTAAAAAATAAAAATCATAGCGTTTAATCAATAAAAAGTGAACTATAAAGATTAGGAGTGTTAATAAATTGCACAACCTATTTAATCCAATTCAATCCGCAGTTAAACGGTAATTTATTAAGTGTTATGAATTAAGTTAGTTTGAATTTTTTTTTTCAATCCGTATCATGGGGGTTGGATTGAATGTTGCATATATCAACCTACAAACCGATCCAACTCAATATCTATTTAATTCAAGTTAAAAACTTAAATTAATTTAAATTTAATCTTTTTACAATAAATGTATATGCACATTAATATTAAATGTATTAAATGTTAATAACTATAACCTAATTTTTAAAATTGTATTTGAATCTATTGAAAAATTATAATTTTAGGTATTTTACTTTCTATGGAGATATTATCTCATAAAAATGTGCATAATTTTTAGTTATTACATATTATTTAAAAAACAATCACCTTCATCGTTCTGCTTATAAGTTGAGAAAAAAAAAATTATATTAAAATATATTTTAATTTAATAAAATAAAAATTATATTTATATTATTATAAAAAAATTCATTATTCTAGAAAAATATAAATTAGCAATCCCTTTCTAAAATTTTTATAAAATACTTATATATTTTGATTTTGATTAGTTTAACTTTTAAAAATTATTTTATAATAAATAATAAAGATAAAGTGTATATTTTATTAAATTTAAAAGATTTTTTAAAATTTATCATTATTAAAATAAATATCTAAACAGTTTTTTAAAAAATTTAGATTTAAAAAAAAAAAATTCTTATCTTTTTAAATATTATTTAACTCATAAAATTTGATACATTGTACTAATTTTTCTCACGTTTTAAAAATAAATTCTCTCTTTTAATTTTATATTATTATATTCTTTAGATTTTTATTAAATATATTAATATTTTTTGATTGTTTAATAAAATAATAGTTAAATCGATATATAAATTATAATAATATAAAACTGTATAATTCCATCCAATTCGATTAGCAATTGTTGGGCGGGTTAGGCGATGTTAATAAACTGCATGATTCATACAAATTCGCACATGAACAGCAAGCAGGCATCATCGTCTTCAAGCAGGCAAAAACAATTTGCCTTCTAGTACTGAATTGCATCATAATAAAGCATTATGCCCATTTCTGAAACCAATTTTGTTGGAAATTACAATAATAAATAAACCATGTATTCATTTGTCCATTGCTAAAAAGATACTATTAACTCCATCTTTTATCAACAACAAAATTCTCGGGAAAGAACAACAAAATCGATCTCAGGAAGAGAATAGAGAGCCAAAAACTGTTATCACCAGCCAGAGATTAGATGACAACCTTAAAAATCTAGTTAGATCTGGGTGTCGCCCATTCAACTCGGAGGATTAGATTATCATAACCATATCCATTAAGCTTGTTGATGGCCCTCTCAGCATCTTCCTTATTTACAAAGTTCACAAAACCGAAACCCCTGCTGACACCAGTCTTCTGGTCAATAGCAACATAAACCCGACTCACAGGACCAAAGGTACAGAACAGTTCAAGCAAGTCAGGCTCCCTGGTGTCCTCTGACAAATTGGTGACACGAACTGAATTCTCTTCATTTCTGCGCCTCATATCTGATCCAGCAGTTCTTTCTGCACCTGCTCTCATGCTTGGTGGCACATAAGCACCCTTGGTGGTTCCAGAAGCAGCAGCAGCAGTCTCCGATGTGGGTGGTTTATCAATGAAGGCTTCAGACTGTGGAGCAAGATCCTTATAGGGGCATCGTGATGTCCAGTGGTCACCTTTCTTACCACAAGTTCTGCACACCATGAGAACAGCTCCACCTTTACCTAACTGAGCCAAGTTATCACCCGGCAGCTTGGTTTCTTCCACTTTGGTACCTGTTAGCATGCCATCATTGTTAAAACAAATGAAAAGAACAGGAATGACCAAGTTATTGAATAGTAATAAAAATAATACTAATATCTGTCAACCAAAAAAAAGATTCATGAAATTATACTAGATCAAAAGCTTAGCAAAGTACAAGAGAATTATCAAATGAAAATTTTATTAAAAGCCAAAAAAAAAAAAAAGACCTCAATAATATGTGGAGAAGATACTTAAGTAGGATAAGCTGCAACATTGGTGCAACAAGAAGGTTGCTCCTTGTAAACAGAAGGTGGAGGAGCATCATGTATTAGAGATGCTCTGTTTTAGGCTGCAGCATTGAGCAAATTACCAAGTGCGACGGCACTTTAAGAGTACTTTTACCATCGAAACAAAGACAATTTTCCTAGATATTGATCTCAAACCATTCCCATTACTTTCTCCTGTGAAGGAACCAAAGCAGGCTCCACCAATGGAACTAAAACAGTATTAGATCCACCAACAAATCAGGCAAAATATGAAATGATCCTTGTGTTGCAAAAAAAGTACACACCAGACATAAAAAGCAAAATTAACAAGTCCAGGCAGAATTAAATCCATTAATAAACTAAGCCAAACAATTTCAAAAAATTCAAGGGTCCGTTTGGGAAGCTAGGAATTGGAATTGGCATTGAAAGGTCCAATTTCAATTTCAATGTCCAATTTCAGTGTTTGGAAGTGCTAACAAAATTAGAATTAAGATTCTAACCACAATTCCATGGAATTATAAAATAATTAGAAAAAAATTCAACAATTTTATTCTCAACTTATAAAAATTATAATTCCACAATCGCCACTGCAACCCCCACCCCACCCATCGCCATAACAACCACCACCACCACCGTCTCGGTGGTCCGCTATAGCTGATAGTCTACCGCCACTCCCACCTCCAAGAGTGCCGGTGGTCCAGCATCGTCACTGTCATCACTATCGGCATCCCACCGCCGCCACCAAATTTTATTCAATTCCAATTCTAATTCTTTGTATTATACAAAAGTTGGAATTACAATTCTAACACAATTATAATTCTAGAAAATTGGAATTGAAATTGAAAATCTCAATTCCAGTTCCAAATCCTTATCCCAAAGGGACCCTAAGCAAATAAACAAGAGAATAATCCATTGACCACAAGCAATTATATGATCGAATATTATATCAATGTAGTTGATGGCCTAAAAGTGAATTCAAAATTCTCGTTCACCATTGATGCCCCCAACAGCAAGCTACTTTTGGTGACTTACTGACCATTCACATCCAATAGCAGCCACATGGCAATATGTGATTGGCTAATTAGTCACCACAACAAAATAAAGAAAGTCCTAATGAAAGACTGAACATCTTATGAATCTAGTTGATGATCTAAAGTGAAATAAAAAACTTGATAACCCAATAAAACCCGCCAACAGCATGTTACTTTTAGTGAGCTTACTGACCTTTCACATGGAAAAACAGCTATGCAACAATATGTGATTGGCTAATTGGCCACCATAACCAAACAAACAAATCCAAATGCAGGACTGAACATCTTATGTATGTTGATGAACTAAAAGTGAAACCAAAATTCCTATTCACCATGAAACGCCGCCAACATAATACTGCTTCTGGTGAGCTTACTGACCATTCACATAAAACAACAGCCTCAAGGCAATATGTGATTGGCTAATTAGCCACCAATAACTAATAAAACATGTAATTCATAAAACTACAAGCAAACAAGATAGTGAAATACAATACAGTAAGACCAGAACTCATAGCATAAAAAATGTAGTTGATAACGTAAAGTGAAACAAGACTTCTTGTTCACAATAAGATACCACCAACAGATGCTTTTGGTGAGCTTACTGACCATTCACATCAAATAAGAGCCTAAAGGCTTATATGTGATTGGCTAATTGGCCACCATAACCACGTAAAGCATTCAATTTAACACCCAAAAAATCCTCAAATCTCAGTCCTTAATTCCCCAAATACAATTTAACACCCAAAAAAAAATTACAAGTTCCATTTCCAACAAATCTAAACATTCAATTTGAATTCAAAGAAATCAAACTAAAAGAAAATACTATATAGAAAGATATACCAGGAGCTCTAGGTCTTTCGAGCAGGATCTCCTCAGTAGAAATCATAGTAAGCCTACTTCCAACATCCTCATGAACAGCGTCCCCAAACTTAGCCCAATTTCTGCGCTCCATTGCACTCTTGCTTAAACGAGCCTTAGCGAGCTTCCGGACTCGAGTCGTAGTCATGATCTTAACCTTATTACCATCGTCGTTAAACTTGTACTCAATACCCTTCTTGATTCCGTATTCGTCGGGGCCAATTACTTGTTTCGGCGGCAAGAGGAAATCCAAATCCTCACCGTCGTCCTCGTCCAGCTCACCCCACCGAATTGGCTTGTTCAGAGCGGATTTTTCGTGAGCCATGGCCCGAGCGGAGAGATCTAAGTGTTTAGTCTGTGAGAAGGTGAGTGTGTATTGACAGTTAGAGATATCAGCGTTCAAAAAGAGGGAAGGGAGTAAGATGAAAATGAGGGTTTTTGCCCTCGACATGCTAGGGCACTTATGCGACGTCGGTTTTTAAGCTGATTAGGAAAGTGAAAACGACGCTGTTTCTTCGCCGACAAATCTTTTAGGAATATTAAGCCCTGCTATTGGCTATAAATCTTAGGCCTAACACAGCCTTGGGTTGGGCTTCGATTCATATATTTAGATCTTTATTCCAATTACATAGTTTTAAGTCCTTATCGGCAAAATAAAAATTAAAAATTAAAAAATAACCATTTAATTTATATTTTTAAAATATTTCAATATATATATATATATGAACTTTGCAACCTATAATGAAAAAATTTGATAAGATAGCTTCATATAAATTTAGTATTTAAAAGAATTATTATTTGACACATGACAAAAAAAAAAATTAAATAACTCTTAAATTTAATTTTTATTATATATTTAAGAAAATTCACCTACATTTAATATCGTCTAAATTGTGGTCTCAATTTACTGAGTTTAAATCCTAAATTCTTTCTCATTTTTTATAAATCCCATTTATATGAACTCTGATATCCAGAAGAGCAATAGAGCACAATGAAGAGGAAGAAATCTTCGATAGGCTCTAATTAGTATTTTAATTAGACATGACTATGAATCCTTGACAGCACTCAATAAACAATGCAGGTCAACCAGACTTCAAGAATAAGAAGTTTTCTAGGCATACAGACAGCATCAAGCCCTTCGTAAAATTGCGACATTGCATCCATGTTTCTATCTAAATAGATCATAACTATTTCACTAGTCAAAGTCTTTTGATTTATTTGCTGCTAAGTTTCTGACCAGCCAAGCAGCTGAGGGTGTAAAATCAATCATAATCTGGACCAATTTGGTGAGACCTGTCAATTAATTAGTAAAAAAATTTAAGAAATAATGTTACAAGTTCATTTTTTTATACAGTGTTAAATTCAATTCTTAATATGATTAAAACAGATCATTTACATTGAAATTACTAAAGGATAAATTTCACCCGCTATCCATATTAAAATGGCAACAAATGTCTTTAAATTTTAATTTGTAACTTAAAATTCATGTAGTTTAATTAGAATAACAATAATATCATTGGAGTTGAATTCCAATCGTTTGAAAAGTCTAAAATTAAAATTGAAATTTTCAATTTTAGTATTTAACAGCTACTTAAAATTATAATTCTATCTATAATTTTATGAAATTGTAACATAATTAAAAATAATAATTTTATAATTTCATTCTCAACCCATAAGAATTACAATTTTATAATCACCATTACCATCCTCTCTTTCACCACCATCGCCATTCCCACCATCTTCAGCGATAGTGGTCTACCACTTTCAGTGACGGTGGTCTATCACCGCCGTCAACGATGAAGACTCGCCGGCGATCCACCATCACCCCACTGATATGGAGAGTGTTTGTTTCGAATTTTTGGACCGCTTAAATAAGAAGAAACATAAGCAGAAGCCTAAGTAGTTTATAGGTTAGTTGGGTCGGGGCCAATTTGGCCTCTTGAGAGTAGCTTATTTTGGGTCTTTATCGGCTATAATCCAATAGGAAACAGCCCAACGAATCAAACTCATTTAGACCTCCGTTTTGACAGTTTTATATTTTTTATCTATTTTTGTCATTTTTGTTTCCTTATTTAATTTAGGTAGGAAAATCTGTTAGTGTGTTTTTTTTTTAAAACAGTTATTATGTAATATTTTTATTTCCATTATGATGTAGATTTGGTGATTTATTTTCTTTTCCGAATAAATTGTCAAATCAGCCTCCTAAGGTTTTCTTAAGTTTATTCTCTATAAATAGCTTGTAAAACTCTAGGGTTTGCCATCTTTTTAATTAATAAATTATTCAATTCTCTGTTTCTGAGTTTCGCACTCTTGTTTGAACGCTTATACACTGCGTCAAATGGTATCAGAGCAAATGGCTACAGTTAGTGGAAGCGGTGGTCTTCTTGACGATGCTCAGAAGACTGGAGCCTCGATCCTTGGGGACGAAACGTTGCAACGATTATAGCAACGTATACAGGGATGCCTAGAACAACAGATGGATCATAGATTTTATCTTTTCGAACAACTATTTGATGATATTACAGACCGCCTTAATGCTCTCGGTGTTGATGTGAACAGGAACCGGCCAAACGACAGAAGGCCAGGGCAGCTATTGCTCATGGTGATCTAGTCAACAGACCTATTCCTGTTCGCAGGCAGACCCATCATGAAGATAGTTCAAAAGAAGATGACTTTGTAGAAGAGTTGGACACTAGTTATGGAGACAGACCACGATATGGTGGGCCTCGTGGAGGCCATTATGACAAAGATGATAGACGCCGAGATGATGACAGAGAAGGTAACGACTTCAAATTAAAAATCGATATACCTTATTTTAATGGCGGCTTGGGGAGAGAGGATTTTTTGGATTGCGTTGCCGATATCGACCGATTCTTTGACGATATGGAGACCCCAGCTGATAAGAGGGTCATGCTTGTTGCTTGTAGATTGAAAGGAGGAGCATTAGCATGGTGGGATAAATTGTAGAACAGAAGGGTGAGAGAAGGGAAGGGTCGTGTAGGCACTTGGTACAAAATGAAGCGTCTGTTAAAGCAAGAATTCCTACCTTCAGACTATGAACAAATTTTGTTCCAGCAATACCAACGGTGCCAACAGGGCAATAGGTCAGTGCATGAATACACAGCTGATTTCATACGCTTGACTGAGCGGAATAACTTGTCAAAGACAGAAGGGCAGCAAGTAGCTAGATATCTTGATGGTTTGAATCCGTTCATTAGAGACAGAATTGGAGTTCAAACTTTGCGGAATTTGTCTGAGGCAAAAAATATGGCAACGAAGGCGAAGCTAATGCAACAAGAAAGGAGAAGAAGAGGGTTTGATAATTTCAAGGTTGCTAATTCACTTGAGAAGGGCAAAGCGGCGCCAGAAGTTCTAGGGAGAAATGATCGTTATAGCGGCAACAATAATAATCACTATAATGCATAGCGCAGTCAGGAGGACAAGGCAGCCGACAAGTGACCTATGATTGAAACAAAGGAGAAGGGGCGTAATTGCAGAAAGTGCGAGCATCAATCATTATATCAAACCTATTACTGGAAAATATTTCAGATGTAATCAACCTGGGCATAGATCAAATGAATGTCCTCAGAGGAAAACAGTAAATGTGGCTACTAGAGAAGAGGAGGAAGATGAATATTCCTGTGAGCCTGATGGTGAAGATGGAGA
>CANXYC011189854.1:0-14629 GCA_948193065.1 Aleurites moluccanus
AATAAAGACAATAAAGGAAAGACTCAGGTGTGGAGATTAGGAATTAAATTGCAGCCATAAAATGAAGCAAAAGGAAAGCATAAGTAAAACAATGAAGGATATAATAAAATTCTTTTCAATTCATCATGTGCTGCCTCTTGCTTATTACATACAGCCTCTTATAGGCTTTTTACATCCAATTAATTAAAGCTAAATGGTCAAAGGAAGATAATATCCGGATTTGGTAAGTAGACACCCTACTTTCTCCATGTCTAGCCATTTTGGGTAAAAAGCACAAAAGGTGGAAATGGCCATGTGCAATCTCACTCCTTTCTTCAAAATCTGAATTCAAATGTTCTCTTGAGCCCTTCACATGAGAGAGGGAGAGAATGGGCCAAAAATTATTTAATTAATTCCAAATTACAAAATAAAACCTATCTCTCCTCCTCTTTTGAATGTGGGCCGAATCAAATTAGGTTAGAGGGGCATTAGTCTTCCTCTTGTTGAATGATTAAACTAAGCCCAAAAGCATGTGAGTATGGCTCAAAAACTCGTGACTTGGGACGCAAACATGGTGGGCTCGGTGGGCTCCTTCTTTGGACATGCAAGGGCTGAAAATGTTGGGCTTGTACTTGGGCTAGGACTAGGCAATACACCATGGGTTGTAATAGAGAGAGACCAAAATCCATTTAATTAATTCAAGACACCAAATTGGGCTCATCTATCTTCCTATCTCCAAGTGAGCCGAGATTTAGTTGTGGTGAGGGAGTGTTGGTTTTCTTCTCCATGCAAGATCAAACTAAGCCCAAAAGTGAGGGATTGGAGTTCAAAAGGCTTTGTGAAATGAGTTACTCCCTTAATGGATTCGGTGGTCTTCATCAATGGGCATGCAAGGGTCAAATTGCTTGAGCTTAGACTAGGCTCTCCATCACTATGTTTTGGCTATTTATGATGTTTCATTACTTAGGAAATTTCAATAAAACTAAATAGGAGTCTTTTAAACTTATTTCTTCCTATTCAATTAGAGGAAGAAGCTTATAAATAGGCCTCCACCCTCATTAGTTGGGGATCCAAATTTTGATATCCAAATTCTTGAAAATAATTCTCTCTTTTTAATCAAATACTAAACTGAATTTTTTATCACTTTCATTATATAAATTAAATATTTTGTTAAATCTATTAATCAAGTTCATTTAAAAAAATTTAATTAATCATTTCTTTCAAGAATCAAAGGAACAAAATTAAGTTTTATTTTTTCTTCTTTTAAACTCTTTTCAAAAACATATCAAGAACGTTCTTGAGAGTGTTCTTGATAAAAATGAGTATATCCAACCGAATCAAAGCATGATTCAAAGTAAGAGCCTGACAATAAGCAATCTTCTTCAAGCATCAACATTCTTGACATTCGAAATCATCCATAAGACAAATGAAGCCTGAGGGTGATTTGTTAAGCCTTAGTGTGTCCAGGCTTGAGTGATCTCTTATTTCTTTTTATTTAGCAACCATGTGAATTCTTTGGGTATAATCACATAGATTAGTAATAATTCATATGATCCTTCTTTTTTTCTTTGTAAAATCTTTTTTTTTTTTTAATATGAACTAAATTTGAGTTAAGAATCTATATTTACATGACATTTAACTATGCTTAATTGAAAATCTAATCAATTTGAACTAAAAGAACTTAGAAAGAATGCTTAGGTACCTTTTGCATGAAATTCATGTTTATATTTCTAGCTACTGTTTTGTTGTTATTTTTTGTTCTAAAAGTCATTTTGATTAAGTTTAAAATACTTAGGATCATTAGGATTAGTTTTTTAATCATTTAGGATGAAAAAGTATCAAAAATTCTGCAAGAAAAGATGTAAAAAGGGTTTAAAATCGGATGGGTGTCTAGAATTAGGTCAAAAGGGCCAAACGGCCTTTTCTTGTCCCGTGCAGGACTAAGAAGGACCACATGACCCTTCTTAAGGCCACACGACCCTATATATGCCATGAAGGCATTTTCTTGTGCCATTGAGACACTTTCTTGTCTTCTCTGCTTTGTTTCTTGATTTTTATGTCCATATGATACTTTTAATTGTATGTAAATGTCTATATGCCATGAATAGATGCATGAAACCTAGGATAAATGACTATATGATAATTTTTATTAATTCATAAGCATGTTAAGATCAAAAGTACCAAAGTTAAGCTTAATTTTGCATGTTTGTTGCTATAATACCTAGTTTAGGTTATAAGCTTGAAAAATTGGCATGCTTATTATTATGTGACAATATGACATGATTGAATGTATGGTAAAATGACTTTAAAAATGAACAGAATGTCATGAATAAACAATTTGAGCATGGATTTAAAATGCATAAAGCATGATTGATTGAACACACACTTTATTACCATACAATACAAAATACTTATTGTAGGTTAGCATATCATTTCTAAGCTAGCTGACAAAAGTGGTTTGGCTTGTGAATAATGTATTGTATGCATTATTATTTTGATGAGTTTTGGTCACTTGTATATGAACCAAATGGTTAAAGTGTCATGGTTATATACTTTGCATCATGCATATGATAAACTTTATTTTTGTTATGATTAGAAGGAAGTATGCCATTTTGCAAAGTATATAGTGCATACATTTGTATTGTATGAACTAACCATGTAGGGACAAAGTAAAATAAATAACATGAGGCTTGTAAGGCCTAAGCATGCATGAAAGGTATACGGGCTTAAAGGCCTAAAAAGGCAAAGTCCAAAGTACACATGTTTCATTTAATGCATTAGATTATACAATTTAATTTCCTTTTTTGTTATTTCTTTACTTTAAGATATTGGATGAATGAATGAATTTTTATAGTATGATATGATTATGTGGATATTTTGTTAGGGCTAGATGGTTCATTTACCTTCCATTTCTTTAGGGATAGCGCAAATAGATATAGTGCAATAAACATGAACATTTTAGGAAATCTTTAGGTGTGGCCTTGTGAGATTGTATAATTTACTAGACCTCATATAATTATGTCTAAAGAAGTTGGGTTTTAAGTGAGACCGCTTGTGACTCCTTCAATCTTTCATGGGAATTATGCTTGGTCAGGTTATAGTATGGTTGAGCATGTACCATGATAGAACTTAGCTTTTTTTAGCTTATGGATTGTTTCCTTTAATATTATACCTAAGTTAGTTTACCTATAACTTTTGGCTAAATAGGGAGGCTGGCCAATGGCTAGGTGGGCTGGGGTGCGTAATACCCTCCCTAATCAGTACTCGGTTTCCTTACCTGGATCTCTAGATAAGGCAGTCTGGTGCTTAGCCTTGATAAAATCGTCACTCATTTCCTAGAGGAAGGAAATGCACTGCATTTGTGGTCTCGATTATACCTTTAATCGAGTGGCGACTCATTTCCTTGGTTTAGTTAATCCTTATCGATTTACCTTAGGTTTGAATACGGACCGTCACCGCAAAAGACACCATAGTTGTAATGTTGAAATTGAGGCTAGAACCTTACCTGTTGATCTAGTAGAGCTACCAGTGTTAGAACTTGATGTAATTCTAGGAATGGATTGGCTAACTATTTATCATACAATGATTGATTGTTATGCGAAGAAAATAAAATTTCAGCTGGAGAGGCAAGATGAGTTTATATTTTAGGGTGACAAAAATGACCTCGGAGTTAAACTCATATCAACTATTGGATCAAGGAGACTCCTACAAAAGGGATATCCCATATATCTAGCAAGTGTAGTGGATACTCAAAAGACTTCAAAGGTAGTGGATCAAATTCCTATTATCAATGAGTTTTCAGATGTATGTCCCGAAGATTTGTCAGGTTTGCCACTAGAAAGGGAGATTGAGTTTGAGATTGAAGTTTACCCGAGAACTGATCTTATTTCCATCCCAGCTTATAGAATGGCTCTTACATAATTGAAAGAGATGAAGGTGCAATTACAAGAATTGTTGGATAAGGGGTTCATTAGACCCAACAGTTCACCTTGGGTTGCTCCAGTATTTTTTATTAAGAAGAAGGATGGTTCACTTCGAATGTATATTGACTATCGATAATTAAATAAGGTGTCTATCAAGAATAAATATCCATTACCCTAGATTGATGATTTGTTTGATCAGTTGCAAAAAGCCAGTCATTTTTCCAATATTGACCTTAGATCAGGTTATCATCAGTTGCATATTAAGAAAGAAGATGTATCTAAAACTGCATTCAAGACCCGATATAGTCACTATGAATTTCTTATGTTGTCATTTGGGTTGACTAATACCCTTGTTGTTTTCATGGACTTGATGAATCGGATATTCAAACCCTATTTGGATAAGTTTGTCATTGTATTCATTGATGAAATACTTATCTATTCCAGATGCCAGAAAGAACAATAATAGCATTTGAGAATGGTGCTACAGATACTACGGGAGCATAAAATGTATGCTAAATTGTCAAAATGTGAATTTTGGCTCACCAAAGTGTGTTTCCTTAGACATGTAGTGGGTAAGCATGGCATCAAGGTAGATCCACAGAAGGTGGAAACTATAGCTAATTGGCCATGACCTACCAATGTAACAAAATTGCAGAGTTTTCTAAGCATGGTTGTTTACTATAGGCGGTTTGTCAAAGATTTTTCAAAGATTGCAACTCTATTGACTAAGTTGACCAGGAAACATGAGAGATTTTAATGGATAGATGAATGTGAGAAAAGCTTTCAGACTTTGAAGACATGCCTTACAATAGCACTTATGTTAGCTTTACCATTAGAGAATGGTAGATTCACAATGTATTATGATGCATCCTGAGTTGGATTGGGTTGTGTTCTGATGCATAATAAACGGGTTATTACTTATGCTTCTCATCAGTTAAAGAAGCATGAACTGAATTATCCCACACATTATCTAGAGATGGTTGTAGTAGTATTTGCCTTAAAGATTTAGAGGTATTACTTATATGGTGAGAAGTGTGAAATCTATACTGATCATAAAAGCCTACAGTACATCCTACAGCAGAAAGACTTTAACCTTCGATAATGGAAATGGGTTGAATTATTGAAGGATTATGATTGTCAGATATTGTACTACCCGGACAAGGCTAATGTAGTAGCCAAAACTTTAAGTAGGAAGTCAATGGAGAGCCTAGCCCATATTGCAGTTGCATGGAGACCATTGATTAGGGAGATGAAAGAATTGCTTGATATGGGAGTCTAGTTGGGGACCCATGATCAAACCAAGCTCTGATAACCTAGCTTCATATGAAGCCAATGTTGATTGATGAGATTAAAGCAGCACAAGACAAGGATTCTTAGCTACTGAAGTTGAAAAAGATGTTCAAGCCAGGAAAGTGTCTGAATTCACTGATGATAATGGACTGTTGAAATGTGGGCAAAGGTTGTGTGTGCCAAATATATATGGGCTTAAAGAGCGAATCATAAGAGAGATGCATTATGCATTCTATAGTGTTTATCATAGGGTAACAAAGATGTATCATGACTTGAAGGAACACTATTGGTGTCCTAACATGAAAGGAGATGTAGCCAAATTCATTTCCACTTATTTAGCCGGCCAACTGGTTAAATTTGAACATCAGAAGCCATCAGAGCTGTTACAGGTGATAAAATTGCCAGAGTGGAAATGGGAATAGATAACCATGGATTTTGTAGTTGGTTTACCAGGAACTTCACCAGGATATGATTCTATCTAAGTAATTGTTGATAGACTGACTAAAACAACTCACTTCTTAAAGGTGAAAACAAATTATAATACTGCCTAGTATTCTCAGTTGTATGCTGATAAGATAGTGCAACTTCATGGTGTGCCATTGATTATTAACTCCAATAAGGGAACCTAATTTACTTCATGGTTCTAGGGGAAATTTCAAGAGGCATTGGGTACTTAGTTGCATTTCAGTACAAACCTTCATCCATAGACAAAACATACTATTTGGACACTAGAAGATATGTTCCGCTTATGTGTATTGGATTTTAAAGGGAAATGGGATCAGTACTTACCCCTGATTGAATTTACCAACAATAATAGCTATCATTCATCTATTAGTATGGCACCATATGAAGCACTACATGTAAGAAAATGTAGATCCTTTGTTTGTTGGGTGGAACTAGGAGAGAAAAAATTGGAGGGTCCAAAGTTGATTAAAGAAACAATGGAGAAAGTTCCCATCATTAAGGAGAGAATGAAGACTGCTTTTAACCGACATAAAAGTTATATTGATCCAAAGAGAAAGGATATCCATTTTGCTATAGGTGATCATATATTTCTCAAGAAATCTCTTATGAAAGGTGTAATGAGATTTGGCAAGAAAGGGAACCTATCACCTAAATATGTCGGGCCATTTAAGATACTAGAGAAAGTCAGCAATGTATCATACAGTTTGGCACTTCTACCTAATCAGAGTAACATTCATCTAGTGTTCCATGTCTCCATGCTTCACAAATATATGTCAGATGCATCGCATATTCTTAAACCACAGGCCATTGAGATAGATTAAGACTTGACTTATGAGGAAATACCTGTAAAGATTGTGCATCATCAAGTCCGAAAATTATGTAATAAAGAGATTCTAATGGTCAAAGTGTTATGAAAAAATCAAACAATAGAAGAGTGTAGTTGGGAAAGTGAGTAGGACATGAGGATTAGATATCCATTCTTGTTTCATTGACGAGGTACATATAGTTAAAATTTGAGGACAAATTTTATTTGAAAGGGAGTAGAGTGTAACACCCTAGAATTATTTCATTTAAACATAGAAATACTCCATTTAATCATAGAAACATCATACATGCATAATTAGACAAGTTACAGAAAACCAACCCTAATAGTGAAGCAGGCACCTCGGTGCTTCAACTTTTATATAAGCTCGAAACTGCATATATTTAAATATACCATTAGAATCATAAGTATGAGAAATATAAGAAATATTGTGTTAAAACTAAAATGGGACAAAAAGGTAGATGGTTAAGACTTAAGGGGTCAAAACATGAATACTTGAAGTGACGGGATGAAAATCTAATTATCTAAAACTTATTTAATATATAAACCTTTCATTTCTTGATTTTCCATTCATTTTCTTCTTCTCTTCTTCTTCTTCTTCTTCTTGGGCCAAACTCCCCCTCCCATTGTTTCTTCAAAATTTTACAAAGAATTCCAAAGGAAATCTAAGTAAAACCTAACTAAACACCTAAGTAATTTATCCTACATGAAATTTCATCAAAGAAAGCAAAAGAAAAACTTGAAAGGATTCATCTAGGATTTCGTCCATCACTATAACAAAAGGTAAAATATTAATTTATTCTCCTTTTCCATTCATTTAAAAAGTATATATGATAAATTAGGTGAAATAGATGAATAATTGCATATATAGATTCAAAGGAATGAAAAACCTTAAAATGGTGATTATGCTTAAACC
Source organism: Aleurites moluccanus (assembly GCA_948193065.1). Classification (NCBI taxonomy): domain Eukaryota; kingdom Viridiplantae; phylum Streptophyta; class Magnoliopsida; order Malpighiales; family Euphorbiaceae; genus Aleurites; species Aleurites moluccanus. The sequence continues at coordinate 7,397 of CANXYC011189854.1, forward strand.
CTAAATTTTCATTTGAATTCCATAATTCAATTTGATATTAGAATATATTTATTCACATCAATTTAAACCTAAAACAAGTGAAAAATGTGTTGTAGAATCAAAGGAAAGTGAAGAACAACACATTTGCCTACTTTGAGCCATTTGGAGTTTTATAGCATTTTTAATCAAACCGATTATTTAGGTGAGTCTTATATATATTATTATGCATGTTTAAAACCTTACCTTGAATTGTTGAATCCATTTGATTAGATTTCTTGAAATGGCCGAACCTATATATGTTTTCCTTTGAGAATTTTTTTGAATTCAAATCATATTTTCCTTGTATTTCCTTGCATTTATACTTGGTTTGAGATTGCCAATGTGATCTTTGGATTGTTGACTTGAAATGTAAAACTTGAGCTTTTGGACTGTAGCCTCTGCTTATACAAGTCTACCAGTTGCTATTAACTTCACCAGTGCAGACATATATCAATCTCGCCAGCATAAATGTAACCTTTAAACATCTTTTGTACCTAATCCAACTTTGATTTTAATGGCATTTGACCTATGATTTGATGATCCTATTACTCGTTTATCGATCCATATTGACATTGATTAAATAAAGAAAAGCTATTGAGTTCATTGGCTATATGATTGCACCTTATTATTTTTATTGGCCATTTGGCATCGTACTTGTGATCTTTTGCCTATTTATGTGTTAATATGACAGAACTTTCTTACCGATGGGGTAGTGGATAAATACTATTGGCATTGTACACAATGTATACTAAACCCTTGTTAGGAATGACTAATGTCCTAGCTATAAGGCTTGGCCACCTTATGTATTCCACGTGATGTGATATATAATTAATATGTGCTCAAGGCCCATTATCTGTTATATTTACATGTTATATGTTCTATTAACTTATTGATTCTACTTGAACCTTATATTGAGACTTGTTGCCTATCTTTCTTGCTATAACCATGGATTTAGCATTTGGTGTGTTGTCTATTGAGCCATTCACTTGATTTCAATTTATTTACTTGCTTTACTACCTAGCCTAAGTATATGATAATATATATTTGACTCATTGAGTATTTTATACTCACTCAATTAGTGATTTAATATTTTTCAAGTCGAGAGTAAGGTGGTTCCTAGGTTTTCTTCTCCAGTTGGGACTAGTTCATCTTTTGTAATGTAATTATCAGAGTTTGGACTATACTTTTGAAATCCTAGTAGCTTCATGGTGCTGCAATTAAGTGAACTAGTGTTGTATAGACTATTGTGTAAATAATACTTATAAATGTTACTCAAAATGCTTAATATATTATGTATATGATAATATCAAATGATGATGGCAGATGAAATGAGAATATTGATTATAGAATTGTTATAATAGGGAATGATTACAAGTTTATAGAAGGGTTATACAGGTATTGGTAACATAAGTGATTCCCACATCCTAGAATCATCATGCTCCAAAATTGGGACGTGACAAAAAGCATGCTATCGGACTGTAGTATCTGCTTATTTATTTCAATGGATTTTGATTTTCTGTCATTTCTATACTATTTGTTTTAATCAATGATAACCTATTTGATTGCTTAACTAATGGATTAATATTACCATTGTTACCATTGAATATTCCACTGATTGAATTGTTTATTGATTACCTATTTTCCTGCATTTTAAATGGCTTATTGTATTATATTGTTATTCTATTTTATTCCTGATTTATTTAAACCTATACCTCCCTTGTGAGCCAACCTTGAATACCTAGCCTCACAAGTAAGATAATATATATATTACTCATTAGGATTTTATCTCACCTTTTCGTAGTTTATCATTTTTTAGGAGCTTAGTAGATATTGGTGGTTCCAACTTCTTTACTTCCTCTAGCTCGGAATCTTTGCTATCTATATAATACTCTATGGTTATGAAGTTCTTTTAATCATTTTAAAAAGCTCCATGGTTAAAGGTTTAGCAGTAGACTATTTGTAATTATTGTAAAAATATGTCAAACTATTGATATATGAATTGTAGAATTTTATATGTATAAATGATATGATTATAATAGTGCTAAATTGAATATTAGTTCATTGAAGTAAGGGAATAAGGTGGGAATAGGAGTGTTATATTTTTCTGCAGATGGTATTTTAGATATTGATACTATTTATCTTGGGAATTATTTTAAATTTTCAAGGGAAACTCTATCAAAATTTATATTAATATCTGTGATTAAGGGTTATATGGGTTTAAGTAGCTTTAAGCTAACCTATTCTCTAGGACCGTCACATCTTCTGAAGTAGGTCAAAATTTCTCAAACAATCAAAATTCTCAACATATCCACTAACTAACAATCACGACCCAACTTGGGAGCCGTGATGGTCCTAGGGTACGGGTGTTGCTTATGCTACCAGTACCACGAAGAACCCAAATACCTATACTATATGGCATGCAATTCAATAAAAAGCTCAATATGGCTTGACAATTCTATGAAAAATTGGGCAGCATCTCCTTTATATAAGTATCATGCCCAGCTGAAAAACATACAAATAAGTACTTCAACTATATACTTCACCCTCTATTTCAAATCAAGGATCCCTCTGGATCTCCAATATCAACTCAATATATACATTTGTATACCAGATCATATTCATTCATATCATCACATATATATATCTCCATAGTATAACTCATATGCAAATTCATAAGATGCAAACATATATATACATACATGTCATTCCTTAATTTACAGTACCATGGAACCTCTATACTGTACAAATATTTACATATACTTTTAGAACTGGAATTTACATGTCACAGGTATCAAAATTTTCACGGCGAGGATAAGATGTGCCAATGGAATACGGGCCTCACTGCTGACCTGAAAATGATAACCACTGAAGGGGGTGAGTATAAAAATACTCAGTGAATCCAAATGTATAAAAATACAGTAAATGCTATATTACCAATAGTCGCCCTTATATGGCCTATAGAATCAAATATATAATAACAAGTAATGGAAGTAACAATTATCTGTATCAATAATCATATGAGTATTTATATCAATATTCAATATACAAGTCAACGCACATATGATATAACAAGATTTAATCCATTAACCATTATAATCATACTGTCTGTAATAAGCACAATAATAAAGTACATAAATTTCTAAACGCAAAGGGGATCAGCCTTTACGACTAAGGAATATTACACACCCTCCCTAGCAAGGATCATTTTATGAATACTAGAGAATATTACACCCTCTCCAGCACGGGTCAACTTTATTTAACACCGGTGTGCACACGGTCGATGGAATTTTACACTACCCATCAATGTAGTCTTGTTTTAATATCATATGTTTGTGCCTCCATATAAACATTAAATATAACACAAATAGAACTTATATAGTTGTAGAATGATCATATATACATATATAAAGAATAATGGAACAAATTGGGAAGTTGTCAAAAAAATGCCCGGCGGGGCCCAGTTGCGCTGCCGCAACTGGCACTCGCCGTTACGGGTTCGTTTTGGGATTTTTGAATAGTTTCTAGTTAACTAGGTTACAAAAAGAATTAGGTGGACCATGAGGTACCGTTTCAAAGCTTAGGTAGAGACTAGATAATTGGGCCAAGTGGTGGCCCAATTGGCTTTCTGGATTTCATTTTATGGACCAGCAAAGTTTAGGTCAATTTTGTTCGTTTCGGCGGGCTTATTTACGAGCCAATTTGCACTGTTTGGGTTTTTAGGTGTCAAACTCTAATTTATTGGCTCCAATGAAATATTATAACATATAATATGCAAATCATGTATAATTATACATAAGGACTCACCTTTTACACAATGTATCCACTTAGCCCCCAAAACACCGACAGTAGCCCTAGTAGGTCTGCCGTCCAGCACTCCGAGTTGGAGATTTCGACGGTTCACCTATTTTCATATATAACACTCCAGTAAGACTATATAACATTACAAATCACATAATTCACATAAACAAACATCAAAACACACCAAATTACATAAGGCATACACATTATACCTTATAAACCTCATTTTACACAAATCATACTATATCTATTCCTTTATGTAATAACACACATCTATCACCACATTTAACTCACATTATGCATATTCATCACTTATATAACATATTAACAGCTCTTACACACTTAGTTCATCATTTAATATTAAACATACATCATATTCAAACTTAACTTTCAAGTACTCAAATCAATCATTCTTTACATATCAAAACCTATACATTTCCATCATTTTCAACACTTATTCATATTCAAACTTTACTTTATAAATCACATTAGCCTAACACCTTAAACTAACAAAGTCCATATTCACCAACTTGAATGGAATTCATTCCATTCATCCATTTTTCAATGCCATTCAATAGACAACATTAATACATATCAAATGTATATCATTCAATCATTTAAACCTATCAAATACCAAAGCATCAAACCATTCTTCCTAGTTCAATATTTCAGCCAAAGTGACTTTTCTTCCAAATGGATTTCTTTCCATCATTTAATCACCAATTCATTACATATACATCAAATTCAACTCATTCCATCATAAAAACCTATAAAACAACAAAGTATAAATCAAACCCTAAGCCATACATGGTTCGGCCACTTTGTTTCTTCCTCCAAATCAATTTGTTTCAATCATTCAACCATCAATTCATGCTATACACATCAAATAAACAACATTTGAAGCAATTAATCCATCAAAACAATACTTTGATTTCAAGTACTTCCTATTAGGGTTTCAATCCAAGTTTTTGAATTCTAACCATATAAAATGTGTTTTAATCACTAATAAACATCAAGGAACATCATATAAATATAATTGAATCAAAAGAATTCAAAAACCAATAACTTACCAAAAGTTCTTCAAAATCTTCTTTGAATTAATTTGTTACTTTTTCAAGTTTTTCCTTCAAATCTATGGCTATATTTGTGTTTAGGATGATGGAAATAACATCTTTCCATCAAAGATTGAAAGAAAACAATAAGAAATGATGGTCGTGGATGGTGGCCGAAATGAAGAAAACAAGAAAGAGAAAGTTGCTGCAACTTTTTGCTTTGGAAGATGATGAACAATTGAAGAGGTGGGGAAAATCAAGTTAAATATCAACGGCTTGATCCTATGCTTTAGGTTTATGGTACTTTTGGTGAAACTTAGCAATCCAACCATCCATTTCTTTATCTTTTCATCCAATGGTTAGATTTAATCAAGCCTAAAATGATTCCATAAGGTTGCATACACTATATAACTCCATATTACAAAGAAAAAGACCAAAATAGCCTTAGTTCAAAAGAAGCACATCAAGCACCTCGATTGAGCAGCTTGTCGGGAACTATTTTCAACCGGGTTTAATTCTCCAACTATTATTCAAATAAACTTAATAATATCATTTTCATGTCCTTAAATTCTTTTCTACCCTTAAATATAGTGTTAATTCCATCAAAATTTGAAAGGGGTGTGAAATGACCATTTGGCCCCCAGTTCACCAAAAACTCAAAATTACCCGATTTTGTCCTAACAGTTTTTAAACCACTTCTTTGCCTAAAATCAACTCATATAACATGCATAACTATCAATTTCAAGCATAAACACATAACATTTGCACATTCAAATGAAAGAAAAAATTTCCACCCTAAGTTCCCCTTTAATGGTTTAGGTTAGGTTTAGGCTGAGGTGTTACATTCTACCCCCCTACAAATAAATTGGTCCTCGAATTTACTTTAAGGCTATAAGGTAGAATAAAAACCTAACTCCTGGAAAAGGTGGGGTACTTAAGTCTCATCTTAGCCTCACTTTCTCAACTATATTCCTCTATACTTCTACTATGCCATAATACTTTAACTATAGAATTACTCTTATTTTGAAGCTGTCTGCTCAAATGATCTACAATATGCGTTGGAATTTTCTCATATGACAATATCTCATCAATCTCAATCATCTGGAATTGAAGTACATGGTTATTTACTATAAACTGCACATCTTTTCTCTTTGAATATATATAACTCTTTTACTTGCTGAAAATAGTCTTTTATTCTCTCTAGTGTAACAGGAACTTTCTTTATTGTTTCACTGATTAAATCTGTCCCCTCTAATTGCTTCTTACCCGATTCCACTCAACATACAGATGATCTATATTCCCTATCATAGAGAGCTTCATATAGTGCCATTCCAATGATGGAAAATGATCCCAACTGCCTTTTAAATCTAGCACATACAATCTCAATATGTTCTCCAACGTCTGTATAGTCTTCTCACACTATCCATCTGTCTGGAGATGAAATGTTGTACTGAATTGTAATATAGCTCCCAATGCCTGTTGGAATTTTTGCTAAAATCCGGAGTTATGCTCTTGTATAAATTCTCTTTACCTCAAAATAATAAGCTGACTTGATCAATCTATCCACAATTACCCACACTGAATTATTTCTCTTCTGTGATCTTGGCAAATCCACTATAAAATCCATAGTTACTTGGTCGCATTTCCACTCTAGTAGTTGAATCTCTCAAAGCAAACCTGAAGATTCTGATTTTCAAATTCACCTGCTATCAGGGATAAGCATTTGGAAACAAATTCTGCTACATCACCCTTCATGTTAGGCCACAAATAAAACTCTTTCGAGTCATAGTACATCTTTGTCACCCCTGGATGAACTGTATAAGGAGAATAGTGAATCTCCTATATAATCTACTCTCTGTACCCTTTCACATTTGAAACATATAATCGCCTTTTACATTTGAACACATTTCCTACAATAGCAAAGTTAGGTGTTTTACCACTTTGAACCAAGTCTCTGATCTTTACACATTGTGGATCCTCATTCTGGGAGTTTTTTTTATCTCGTCTCTAAGCGATGATTTCATCTGAAACTGGGCTATCAATACGGTTTCTTGCCCCTATGATTACAAATCCAAAGTCAATCCCTTAACCATCAATTTCCTCAATTAATGCACTAAAAATCTTTCTGTAGCAATCATGTGTGATAAGATTCCCATAAAATTTCTACTCAGTGCATCTGTCACCACATTTATTTTTCCCGAATGATACCGAATCTGGCAGTCAGAGTCTTTTAACATCTTAACCCATCTTCTCTGCCACTAGTTCAATTCTTTTTACCGCAGGATGTACTATCAACTCTTGTGATCAGTGTAAATCTCATTTCTCACTTTGTACAACTAATGTCTCCATATTTTTAAAACAAAGA
>CANXYC011190031.1:0-11387 GCA_948193065.1 Aleurites moluccanus
TATATCAACTTTATATATATATATATATATATATATATATATATATATATATATATATATATATATATATATGGGTAAATTTAATAATTGAGGATCCAAATTCAAAATCTCACAATTTTAAAAGACAGTTTTAAAGTGAATTCACAAAATTAAGCTATTTTAGACATGGTATATAAACATTTGAAGGTAATTTTTCATTGCAGTGTTAAATAAAATATGGTGTATTAAAATTATAAAAGTAATTAAAAATTCTCTCATGTATACATATATCAAATATATCACAATTTATATATATATATATATATATATATATAAAGAAGCAAAATGGTGTAGCTGTTACACCATTTTGCTTCTTTTTACACAAGATGCATGAACCTTCTCACAAACCTTAACCCTTTTTTTTTTTTTTACTGTTCTTTTCTTCTTCTTCTTTTACAAAAGGCATTAATTTCAATTCTAATCAAACATAACCTTTAAAAAGTCTTAGGAGATTAGACAATTTGAATACGAAAGGTTTTACTTAGATTAAAAAATATCAAAATCCAAGACCCACAAAGTACTATTAGACTTGGGCCCATTACTTCCCTTCCTAATCTTTACCACCTGTAATAAGAAACTTAATAATTGCATATGAACTGTCCCAAGACTCCCAACCCCACTCTTTCTCTTGGTTCAAAACTCCTGATTTATATATATATATTTTTAAATATTTAATAAAAAAAATTGAGTCTGAATTTATCATTAAATTATATATTGATATGTTTATATATATTATAGAAAGATATATGAAAATTGACACTAGACAACATGAAAGTAAATCAACTAATATATGCAGTGTTTTTAGCAGTTTTTCCCAACTTAAAGTAAGATTTAAAATGCATATCCATTAGATGACGGGGAAAATACAAATTGCAATACATGATTGACACGTAATAGCATTTTCAATGTTTAGTTAGTGAAAAAGAAAAGCGAACGACAATTAGTCGGTTGTTGGCTATATTTGCTTTTTTCCCTTCACCATTATTACTTTGGCTATTTTTGCTTTATATTTCAATTTTTTTTTTCTTTTTTTTTGGAAAATGACTCATTCAATTATCAAACTCTTCAAATTTCATCCAAAATTTTTACTTACATTAAATTTAGACATTAATAATATTAGGAACTCTTTGGTTGGCCAACTAAACACTTATAATTACTGATTGTCAATATATACATCGTCAATTATACGTCGTCAATTGAGAAAATTTATGATGTTTGGTTGACCAACTAAAAACTCCGATTATGACAAAATTTCTATCGATAAATTTCATAAGCAGCTATAAGCTGCTTTTAGCGATTGGCGATTTGGTAATTGTACTTTTATACCAATCGCACATTTAGCTATTGCTTTATTAAATATCCCCTTAATATTTTTTCATAAAATAAAAATAAAAAATAAATTATATCAATTAAAATATTTTATTATTTATTAATTTAATATATTACATAAATTTATGCACTTATAATAGATATTAAAAATTGAATATTGAATAATATAAATAATATAATTTTATTTTTTTCAAATAATATAATTTTATTTGAATTAACTCATTTAATTTTACATGTTTTGCTATTAGATAGTAACACATAATTTAAATTTTAGAATGGAAAAATTGAAAATAAATATTATAAGGTAATAAAATATGAAAAGTGAGAACTCTTGACTTTTTAATTTCTAATAAGGGCCCCACGTTGTCTCATGACACATTGGTCTAAGTTTCTTTTGTACTTATCATGTGTGTCCGAATCAGACTGGAAAATTAATAACTCTTACCAATAATTTTACACGTGGTAATATATTTGTGAAAGCCGATTTATGATTTAATTAAAAAAAATTGAACCAACACAGGTCAATGTCACGTGTGAAGTGTATACAAGTGAGAAGGTATAATTTCCAAAATTGTTTAGATTCTTTGTTGCAGAAGTGATGCATTATTTTAGTTAATTAGCTTTGGATAAGTTTGTCGCTTTGTTCCATTTATTGTCGTTTTGGGTTGCATCACTTTGGTAATTAATGAGGTCAATTTAAAAACCAAATTTTAAAAACCCCGTCTCAAAAAATTATTATATTAAATTTAAATTTTTTATATTTTTAAGTTTTAAAATACTGTTTTAAATTAATTTATTAAATATTTAAAAAATTATTTAATATTTTTTAAATTTCAAAATAATATTTCATATCCATTTTAAATATATTCAAACACCCCTAATTTGCATAAATTGATTGTGTATGGAAATTGCTAATGTTTTGCTTTGTTTCTTGGTTATTTTTTCTTTAAAAAAAAAAAAAATCTATTAATCCTATCTTTAAATAAAATACAGAGCGGAAAACCCAGTGATGCAATTATTAAAATAATCCTATATTTAAATTTAAAAAAATAGCTAAAAAAATAGCCATCATCATATAATGTAATAATTATATAAAAATTAATTATTTTTTATTAGTTAAATTTTAACTAATTTTCCATTTTAAAATTATTTATCCAATTCCAATTCAAAAGTGAAATCTATAAAAATTGACATCAAACACCAAAAATCCACATTTTTCAAAATCTTCCACCACCATCAGTAGTAAAAAAATTTCTTCAACTCTGAAACTTTATTAAAAAAAATTGATTTTTTTTATCACTAGTATCAATATATATTGGTATGAATTAACTAATATGGTTATGTATTGCTTACTACTAATCTTCCACCACCACCAATAGTAAATATGGTACTAGCATCACTAGCCCACCATACACATATCCATTACCCATCCTCTCTGTCTCTTTCTCTTTCAGTTTAAAGCTGGTCAGTGACAAACCAGATAACCATACTTCTTCTCTCTGTCTCTCTCTCTCTTCAATGGCTGTTTTTCTTCTCTTGTTTCTTTCTTTGTTTTCTTTTTCTTCGTCTTCTTCTACAAATGACCAACCAAGAACCTTCATTGTCAACGTCCAGCACGATGCTAAACCAACCATTTTCACTCTCCACAAGCACTGGTATGACTCTTTCCTTTCCTCTCTCTCCTCTGCAACCACGCCATCTTCATCCCTACCTGTTGAGTCTCGTGTTATCCACACTTACGACACTGTTTTCTTTGGCTTTTCTGCCAAGCTTTCCCCTGTTGAAGCGCTTAAGCTTCAAACTCTTTCTCATGTCCTTGCCGTCATCCCTGAACGTGTCCGCCACCTGCAAACCACGCGATCCCCTGAGTTTCTTGGTCTAAAAACCACCGACAGTGCTGGGTTGCTTAAAGAATCCGATTTTGGGTCGGACCTTGTCATTGGGGTTATCGACACCGGAATCTGGCCGGAAAGGCAAAGCTTCAATGACAGGAATTTGGGTCCTGTCCCAGCAAAATGGAAAGGGATGTGTGTAAGTGGTAAAGATTTCAGTTCATCTTCTTGTAATAGAAAACTTATCGGAGCTCGTTACTTTTGCAATGGCTATGAAGCGACAAACGGGAAAATGAATGAATCAACGGAGTACCGATCTCCACGGGACTCCGACGGTCACGGAACCCACACAGCATCCATAGCTGCGGGACGGTATGTATTTCCAGCTTCAACACTCGGCTACGCCAGAGGTATTGCTGCAGGAATGGCCCCAAAAGCTCGGCTCGCCGCTTACAAAGTATGTTGGAATGCTGGATGTTACGATTCCGATATTCTGGCGGCATTTGACGCTGCTGTGAATGATGGGGTTGACATTATTTCACTGAGTGTCGGCGGGGTTGTGGTTCCTTATTATTTGGATGCAATTGCGATTGGGTCATTTGGGGCTGTTGAACAAGGTGTATTTGTCTCTGCCTCTGCTGGTAATGGCGGTCCTGGTGGGCTTACAGTAACCAATGTTGCACCTTGGGTTACTACTGTTGGTGCTGGAACTCTTGATAGAGATTTCCCAGCTGATGTGAAACTTGGAAATGGTAAAGTAATTTCTGGTGTGAGTGTTTATGGTGGACCAGGACTAGCTCCAGGGAAATTATATCCTCTGATTTATTCTGGTAGTGAAGGTACCGGAGATGGGTATTCCAGTTCATTATGTTTAGAAGGTTCTTTACATCCGAAACTTGTAAAAGGCAAAATTGTCTTGTGTGACAGAGGAATTAACTCAAGAGTTGCTAAAGGAGATGTCGTGAAAAAAGCAGGAGGTGTCGGAATGATTTTAGCTAATGGGGTTTTTGATGGTAAAGGTTTAGTTGCTGATTGTCACGTATTGCCTGCTACTGCTGTTGGTGCTTCTGGTGGTGATAAAATTAGAAGGTATATTTCTGCTTCTTCAAAATCAAATTCACCGCCAACTGCTACTATTGTTTTTAAAGGTACTAGACTTGGTGTTAGGCCTGCCCCTGTTGTGGCTTCTTTTTCAGCCAGAGGCCCTAATCCTGAATCCCCTGAAATTTTGAAACCCGATGTTATTGCTCCTGGTTTGAATATTCTTGCTGCTTGGCCTGATAAAGTTGGACCATCTAGTGTTCCAACTGATAATCGAAGAACTGAATTTAATATTCTTTCTGGCACTTCAATGGCTTGTCCCCATGTTTCTGGTTTAGCTGCCTTATTAAAGGCTGCACACCCAGATTGGAGTGCGGCAGCAACAAGATCAGCGTTGATGACAACTGCTTATACAGTTGATAATCGCGGCGAAGCAATGCTTGATGAGTCAACTGGAAATTCTTCAACTGTGTTAGATTTTGGTTCTGGTCATGTTCATCCACTAAAAGCTATTGATCCTGGATTAGTCTATGACATATCAACATTTGATTATGTTGATTTTCTTTGCAATTCTAATTATACAGTTAACAACATTCAAGTTGTTACTAGAAAGAAAGCAGATTGCAGTGGAGCTAAAAGAGCAGGGCATGCAGGGAACTTGAATTACCCTTCAATGTCTGCTGTGTTCCAACAGTATGGGAAACATAAGATGTCTTCACATTTTATTAGGACAGTGACTAATGTTGGGGATCCAAAGTCAGAGTATAAGGTTACAATTAAAGCACCCAGTGAAACTGTAGTGACAGTGCAGCCAGAGAAGCTTGTGTTTAGGAGAATTGGGCAGAAATTGAATTTCCTCGTTAGAGTAGAAACTATGGCAGTGAAGCTCGCACCTGGAGGCTCTAGCGTGAAGAGTGGTTCTATAGTTTGGTCAGATGGGAAACACACTGTGACTAGCCATGTAGTTGTGACAATGCAGCAACCTCTTTAATTAATTACTTTGGTTTTTTGGAATTTTTGCTTTTTTATTTTGTATTTATAGGTTTTAATTATATATCAATATCTCTGTGTGTAATTAAAGATGAATGTATTGAGGCGTTTTCTATATCAGAAAGCCATAGTTTGGGGAGTTTGAGAATTGGGTTTGTAATGCAAAAGTTAATTAATTAATGTATAATTTGGCTACCAAAAGGGTTGAGAAAAAGAAAAAGATAGGGAGAGAGAGAAGTGAAATTTGATCAAGAATCAAAACATGTTTGTAGAATGTTGTTTATTGTTAATAACAATATTAATATGAATATGCAATTTCTTAGTCAAAGGAACCGAATGTAATAAGCTTAAGAACAATGGTATACTAATAATGACAATCATTAGGACAAAAATCATGTGGGGGTTGTTTTACTTTGATGCTACAATGGCTTTACATTTCTGTTGTTTTTTTATTAAGCACATCATGTGTAACAGAGAAACAAAGTATTTAGCAAGATTTCAAATTCATGCATGTGATTGCACTTTGCACCGTAATTTCACTTAACCTTCCATTTCAATTAAGGTGTGTTGATACGTGTTGAAGTAAAATACCGAGCTCGAGTTTTGATAATGAAAAAATAAATGTTCGAAGAAGTTTATTTTCTGTATGAGTTTTGTTTTGGATCCAAATGGACTCCAAATATCAAATTATCTGACATAAAAAACAAATTCTATTAATTTTAACTTCTTTTCATATACAACTCAACAAACAAGTGAAAAATCTCCACTTTTACCTCATGATTAGACTAAGAAAAATCATTCTTTAATTATTGATGATATTTATCTCATAATATAAAAAAAAAAAATTATTTATTATAAATAAGTATATGTAATATAAATAATCTAAATCATAATTAAAAGTGGTATAGATTCTATGACCAATAACAAGAGTGTCGAGCTACCTTCTTCTATGGATGAAAGCAACTTGGCTTGAAAACTCTACTCATGATTTAGAATTTTACTTTACAACATGGTTTTTAGCTGGCATTTTTGGTTCATACCATTTCGTCAATAATCACGTCTCTTTCTTGCTCATTTCATGTTTGTTTTTTCTGATTCTGTTCATGCAAATTGCAAGCAGAAAAAACAAAAAAAAAGGCTTATTTTGCTGTGCTATTCAATGCCCACAAAGCGTAAAATATGTAACTTACACATTTTTCTTTGTCAAAGTGGGTTACTATTATTTCAATTTTTTTGTAAAGAAATTGTGATTTCTCAAGTTTGTGAGAAGGATACCTCCTTTTGTTCAAATCCTATAATCACATGCCAAGTTAACATTGTTAGACACTAGGAGATAGTTATTAATTAGTAATTAGAGCATTAGGCCCTACTTACATGTGATTTGGGCCTCAATGATATCCCTTTTACTGTGATCAAATATAACATGTCGAGTAGGTCTGCAAAGTTGTCTGTTCTTGTAAACAAAAAATAATAATTTAAATATATATATTATGGAGAGTACACATATATTATGTACAGAATTAAATGTTTAATAATTACGATTTTTTATTTTAAAAAATTTATTTAATTTGATTTATATTTCAACTAGACATAATAAATTTAGATATAATTGTAGTGTTATTATCATCCAAAGAAAAATATTCATGGGATTACTCCTAAGTTTATATTTTTATATGGGTTAATTGCTCTGATATTTCTGTATTTTTTTAAATTATATTAAATTATCTTTTTATTTTTAAAATTATACTAAAATATTTATATATTTTGTTGTAATTAAAATTGCATAAGGTTCAATTTTTATTGAACCTTCTGTCTAATGTAGTTATGATTTCTTGAGTCTTTTTTTTTATAGGAGATACAAAAATACTAGCATTATAATTTTTGAATTTCAAATATTACAAATAACTCTTTTTGCTGGAAAAGAACTTACAGAATTAATTCAAGAAAAGATTTATGAGATTTATAATATAGAGATAAAATTTTATTTGAGAATTAAATTTAAATTGAGTAAATTCAAAACTCATAATTTCAAGTCAATAATTGAATGTGACTTGAAATTTTTTTTTAACATTACAGATGAAAAATTAGTTGGCGGTAAGATTAACGTATGCGATTTGGATTAGATGAAAAAATACATTAATATTTTAGTATAATTTTAAAAAACATGAATGATCTAGTATAAATTAAAAAAAAAAAATATAAGGACGTCAGAGTAATTAATTTTTTTTATATTTATTAATTATTAATAATGTTACTCTTTTAGTCTCATAATAAATATCTTAATTTTCTTTTTAATATATTTTAATTTAATTGTTTCATTTTATAATTCAAACTATATTTTATCTTAACTTTATAATAATACTCTCATTAAAAATATATTAAAAAATATAAAAAATAATTAGGAGTTATAAAATGTGAGAGAATTCGGAATATAAAAGAATATTAAAGTAATTAATGGAATAAAATAATAAAAAAATTAAAAAAATAAATATATATTTTTTTAATAATCATGTATTTTTTATTTTTATTTTTTTCAAATAGAGAAACAACAACTTCATTAAAGAAAATATCACAGGTACAAAGATCAAAAGTCTAAAATGAAAAAATCATCACAGAAAACGTTAATCCCCTTACACCCATGAAATCCAAGAAAATCAAAACTGAATAAAAGGTTAATAAGATTAGGCATGAGAACAAAAGATAAAATCACCACGCACAGAGGTGAAAACAACACAAAAATGCCAAGAAATAACAGATTACAACTAAAAAAACTCCACTTAAAAAGCCTAAAGGTAGTAGATCTATCGGAGGGAGATTGATATTCAGGTAGACAGAATCAAAACACCTACAAATTAGTGGCCAAGGACTAACATACTTAGACAATACTGTAATCACTAAGAGAACTTTGAATGCCGAGTAGATTGGACCAAATATCTTCATAAACTTATCCCATCATCTTTTCCTAATACTGAAAAGCCATTAAATAAGTTACAAAAAGACTCACACAGAGAAGTCTAGATACAGAGGATCGAAGAAAATTAGATCTACAATACAATCTTACCAAGGACATTGCAAGAAAAAAGCAAAGCTAATAAACTAAAAGAGATGAAGAAGAAAACATGTGGACTGTAGTCGGCTCAAAAAGAATGAGCCAACGGTAGCCCAAATCGAAAAATTTAAAAGAATTTATATGGAGAGAAATTAAAATATTTATTTTGAAATAGAGGGAAATATTTTATGGCTTAATGAACCAACAAAAATAATGATAATAATAGCGTTATTGTGAAATTCTGTTGGATGGTTGCTTCCAATACGTCATTCGATAGTCAAATAATTGACTTAACCTGCAGGAACACAAGTCCAACAAGACAAGTTACCATTAGTGGATGTATTTCTTTTATTTTCTTGCAAATTTCTTATGATAGGAATACTTGTGATTAGATTAAAGAGAAAGTAAAATTTTAATACAATAAAATAAAACATTTTTGGAAGCCATTTGATGTAGTTATTGCTAATTTATTAGATGAGTGGTAACATATTCTTTGGTCTTGTTGTGAAATTTCTCAAAGTTTAATTCTTGAAAATTATAGAATTGAGGGTGGTTTTGAATTATGGATGGTCGTTGTCCGACAAGTTATTGTAATAGGTGGTGATAATCTGACGAATTTTTATCATTTATTATAGTGATGAATTACCAGCGGTGACGATAATAGTATTAGATGTGAGAAAGGAAATGATTGTGATGATTGTATAATTTTAATTTTTATGAGATAAGAATTGAATTATGAAATTATTTTTTTAATTATATTATAATTTTATGAAATTATAAGTATAATTAAAATTTTAATTTTAAGTGGATATCAAATATTAAAATTGAAATTTTCAATTTCAATTTTAGACTCTTCAAATGAGCTCTTAAATTTTATTTTTTTTCTTATTAAATAATTAAAAATATTTATCAAATCAATTTATATGTGTATTAAAATTAAATATTGTTTAAGACAAATTTAAATGAATATTTCTACATTGGACAAAATAATTATTTCTTTTATATATTAATATTAATATTAAAAATCTAATTATATTCTATAAAAATACAATCAAAGTCAATTTTATTTTTTTTTGGGAGAGCTGAATCAAACTCAATTCTTGCATCCTTGGCATATGGGAAAAAAACATGTTAAAATTCATGTTTACTCGTTACTTTGTCCGTAAATGGGAGACAGCAAGAGAAGTGGTCCAGGTGGAAATTAATAATTTTGATTTTTTATCCACTTGTACTTAAAAATTAAAAAATAAAATATAATAAAATAAGAGCGTCTTGTAATTATCCTTTGAAATTTTAATTTTTTTTTTTAGAAGTTATCACTTTCGCATGATTGTTAAAATCATATTGAATTCATTGATTAAATCAAAAAATTTGAGAATCGAATTAATAATAGGTTCGATCATTTTTTTAAATTTGTCTTTCAAAAATTAATTAACTGGTGAATCAGTTAAATGAAATTAATTTTCTGGTTCAAGAGAGTCAAAAAAAAATTTTTATTTAATTTTTTTATTAAAAATAATAAATATCAAATTATATTTATTTCCATCATATATATATAATAAATATCAAATTATATATATATATATTGATTTTTTCAATTCGATTCCGATCGAATATCTAACCCTCTATTTTTATCGATTTTTTAATTGATCTGATTTAGAAAATATTGTAATTTGGAACGTGTATGTCACAAGCCTGCCTTCCCTCCTACCCAATTAATAATAATCAGTAAATCATCTTCTAAATCTTTTTTTTTTTCATTGAAAATAAAGAATTATGTTTTGATGTGAATATAAAAAACTTAAATTGATATATATATGATAAGTTATTTATCAAGAGTTTGTGGATAAAATCCCTTCTAAATCAATCAGGATCTACAAAATAGATGCACTCGTATATGATTAGATCATATAATCTCTCTTCTTTTTTTTAAATCATTCTCTTTATTTCTTATGTTTTTTCAAAATTTCCTTTTTAGGAGGCTGAAAGTATAAGATTGTGAGATGATCTCCCACAGTTTATATGAACATACTCATATATGCTTAAGTCATATACTCTTTCTTTCTTTAAAGATTGTTCTCTTTATTTCTTATATTTTTATGAAGTTACCTTTTTAAAACGGTGAAAGTATATGATTATTAGATGATCTCTTATTATCCACATATTAGGATTTCCAGCAGGTGAGCTGATAGTCGGTGAAGAGTTGTTGACCAACTCCTTATGATTGGTAAGGTAGGTGATTTTAATGTCTTATTCAGCCGCTTTAATAGATGATAGTTATAATGAGATCAATCATCCTAAATGTTTGTTTAGTGTGATTTGTACTTTGTGTGCTTCATTAATTACCATAATTTAGCGGCCATCTCTAACCATAAATATTAAAATGTAGTAAATTTTATATCATTTTACAGTTTATATCATATCAAATAATAATTTCATCTCCAACTATAATTTCATTTTTAACGCCATTTTTTACACCAAAAAATAATATTCTTTTTTATCCATTTTATACAATTTATTATAATTTTCTAATATTTTTTAATATTTCACTAATTGCCCATAAATAAATATATTTTACTTATTTATTAAAAAAAATTTAATTATTAATTTAATAAAGTGATAATATAACAAATTAAATTATAATAATTTATTAATTAAATGATTCATTTACTATTAATATATTATTTATAATAATATTACATTAACAATCTATATTATTTATAATAATATTATTAGTATTGATATTTTATATTTAATTTGTATTTAATATATAAAATAATTGAGATCTAGTTTTGCTAATTCAAAATTTAATTAAATTAATCGCTATTAAATTTAATTAATTCGAAACCTAAAGTTAATCAACCGAGATAATTAATTAAATTGAATATATAATATAATAATTTGTATAAATTAATTTTTATTATTTCAAATTTTTATATTATATGTTCAAATTAATTAGTTTTCTTAAAATATGATTTTTTTATAAAAATTTAGATAATATTAATTTTATTGCTTATATTTAATTTAAATATTTATGTAAGGATTATGATATATATATTTAAAATTATAATTTAAATATAATTGGAATTTTTTATAAAATAAAATTT
>CANXYC011190100.1:0-17800 GCA_948193065.1 Aleurites moluccanus
CCTTTCACATTACTCATATTTATCAATATTATGCTAAGTTATGAACTTCCAAACACTTAGCTTATTATTCCATATCAAATATACACAATTTCTTACTTATGCTTCAAATCACACATACCATTCATTCTTCCTATATTAAACCTTATACATTTCAATCACTTATGCTATTATAT
The DNA here is from genome assembly GCA_948193065.1 of Aleurites moluccanus. Taxonomy (NCBI): domain Eukaryota; kingdom Viridiplantae; phylum Streptophyta; class Magnoliopsida; order Malpighiales; family Euphorbiaceae; genus Aleurites; species Aleurites moluccanus. The sequence goes on from CANXYC011190100.1 coordinate 174, forward strand.
CATAATCAAACTTCAGTTCCTCATTTGCTTTAACCTAACATCTTAAAGTAACAAAGTCCATATGTTACTAAATTAATGGAAATCATTCCATTCATCAATTTTTCAACACCAATTAATCACACAACATAAATAAACATCAAATGCATTATGTATAACCATTGAAACCTAACAAATGCCAAAGCACATAAGGCATTCCAACCTTTCCTAGTTTCGACCAAAGTAACATTTCATTCAAATGCATTCATTTCAATTACTTAACCATCCATTCATGTTCATTACATCAAATATACATCATTTACACCTTTAAAATCAATCAAACATCAAAAATCAATACCAAACCCTAAGCACCTCAATTCGACCATTTCATTTTCCTAACCAAATGACTTTGTTTCCTTCATTGAACCACAAATTCATATCATATGCATCATTTAAACATCATTTGAACTAAAGGAAACATCAAAACAACAATTTGATTCCAACTTTTTCCTATTAGGGTTTCAATCCATCAAATTGAATTATAACCATACAAAATTGATTCTAATCACTAATAAACATCAAGGAATATCATATAAACATAATGGAATCAAAAGAACTTCAAAACTAACAACTTACCAAAAATTCTTCAAAAACTTCTTGGGATTAATTTGTTGTTCAAATGAGTTTTTCCTTTGATTCTAAGGTTAAAATGGTGTTTACAAAGTAGGAATTAGTCTAATTGAATCCAAAAATGGAAGAAAACTACAATATTTTGTGTTGGACAAGTATGGCCGAAACTTATAAGTGAAGAACAATGTAGTTTCTGAAGGTTTAAAGCTTTTGGAAGACAACAATGGTGAAGTGGTGGTAAAACTCTATTCAAATATCAAAAATTTGATCCAATCGTTTAGGTTTATGGTAACTTTGGTGAACCCTAGCCATCCAACTATCCATTTTGCTTACTTTAATGCTATTTGTCCATCCAAAGTCAACATTGGTGGCTAACACATACATTTTCCACACCAAATCAAAAACTAATGGCAAAAATCCAACACATCAAGCTTATGATAGCAAATTTGCAACCTACTGATCCAACCGTCCATTTTTCCATCATTTGATCCATGGTTGGGTTTAATCAAGACTAAACTAATGTCATAAGGTTGCATATATAGTATAATTCCATACCTCAAAAGAAAAGACTATAATACCCTCAGTGCAACCGAAGCACCTCAAGCACCTCAATTGAGGAGCTTACCTGGTACAATTTTCAATCCGGTTTATTTTTCCATCAAATCTTCAAATCAACTAACTAACACCATTTACATTCCCTTAAATCATTTTCTACTTATAAATATGATGATAATTCCATAAGAACTCGAAGGCTGCAAAATGACCATTTTGCCCCCAGTTCATAAAATTTCAAGTTTTTTTCAATTTCTTCCTAACAGCCTTTGATGTACTTTTACATATGTAAAACCATCTAAAACATGCATATTCATTCAATTTATGCAAAATCATGCATCATACATAACATATAAGTAAATGGAAAACCTCTTAGGTTTACCCCCTTTAAGCTTATGTTCTAAGCCTTTAAGCTAGGGTGTTACAGATGTGTTTGAAGCTAATAGGCCTTGGGTCCATTTGAGTGAGAGGTGTTTGAGGTTAATGGGTCTTGGGTCCATTTATGTGATAGGTGTTTTGATTAATAGGTCTTTGGTCCATTTGGGTGAAAGGTTTGAGTTTGGGCCATTTCTGATTTGGCTTATAGGGTGAAAGCTTTAAGCTTTAGGTCAATTTAGGTGAGAGATTTTGAGGCTTTAGGCCATCTCTTATTTGGGCAAAAGACTTGAGGCTAACGGGCCTTAGGTCCATTTGGGTGAAAGGTTTGAGGTTAATGGGCCTTAGGTCCATTTGGGTGAAAGGTTTGAGTTTAATGGGCCTAAGGTCCATTTGGGTGAAAGGTTTGAGGTTAATAGGCCTCAGGTCCATTTGGGTGAAAGGATTGAGTTTTGGGTTATCTCTGATTTGGGCTTATTGGGTCGACTCTCAACTAGTTCAAGGTGTAACCTAGACTCATTAGAAATGGTTTCATTCTTTATGCATTATAGATGCATGGTTGAAAAGTGGTTCATGATTATGCAATCATACCAAAACTCTTATTTATACCTAAGGTACAATTCTAGATCCATTACATGAAAAGGTAAGGGTGGCTTTGATTGGGTACCTGTCATACTAGGGCAGTGATATATCTAACCACATGTGAGTCAAGGAGTCTCGCGTGGGTCTAATAGTACGTATTTCCCGTTACACCTTTGAAAGGATCAAATGATTCATCGCGAGGTGGATGCTTTTGCTATCGGCAAGTAGGCCTAAAGAGGGTTACCCATTCAATGCTACAATTGCTATCCATTGTTTTCCTAAAAACTAAGTTTGGAGGCAAAAAGCCTATGCAAATGATGCATGAAAAGCTATAATTAATTAAAAAAAAAGCCAAACATTTTAGATTTTTGCATAAACCAATCAGTAGTCCTCTTATTTTCTTTTTCAAAGAAAGAAGGTGAATCCCTAATGGAGTTGCCAACTGTGAGGCCTCCCCCGAGTACCAATCCGGTTCACTAGGAATCATAATAATCATTCAGGTCCAATCTCACGATTGAAGCAGCTATCACTCATTTGGCAAATTAATTCTTTATTTTGAAAATCTATTTTTGGGAGTCGCCACCTTAATTTATTTTTGATAGGAAAAATATAAGGTAAAAACCCATAATTTGACTCCAATTTCATTTATTTATCCCAATAGAAAATGCACTAGTCTTTGAAACTAAAGAGGATTCAGGGACTAAGTTTTCAGTTTATTGAACAAAAATTGTTTGGCTTATTAATATAAGAATAACTTGAAAAAATAATTTCATGAATAATTAAATAACGAATGACAATATAATTGAATGTATGAAATGACAATGAATAAAGAAATACAAATATAAAGAATACATTATAAATATTGAATAAAATTAAAAGGCACAAAATAAATAATTAATTACAAATAAAACCAAATATAAGGGATATTTTCTCTAGTCCTTACGGGATTTTAAGACAATCATACATTCTCTAAAGTATAAAACAAAAGCAAAATTAAAAGAAAATGGAAAGGAAAGAAGTTATTTATTTTATTTTGGATTTTCCACTTGGACTAAGTGTGCCTGCATATCCCTTTGAATGGAAATCAAAATCCACACAGTTCTCCCTTTTTGCAAAAGAGTTGGTCTGATTTTAAACCCAATTTATCATGTTTTATTCATTCGATGCATTACTGAAATGAAAGAATAAGAGAAAGAGTTAAGTGTTTTACCTTGCATCTTCTCGACTTGGGAACGGAGGGCAGGTGGAGAGACTTGCCGGATTGAAGTTCCACTTTCCTCCAATGCTAAGATATTCTCCTTCATATGCCAACTTCAAACTACCTCCAATTGAGCTTGATCCCAATTCTAATGAATTAAGACCACTCAAAACTTATAAAAAATTAAACTAAACACTAATTCAGAATCCCAACAGGGATTAAATTGGGTGGGCCAACCAAGGAAGGTATAGTCTTAAGAACACTTATTGGAGGAAAAGTGTAGGAGAGAATAATAGGATAACCATCAACTAGTATTCAAGCTTCCCATATTGTGTAAAATGGTGTAGAAGGGCTGCTTATATAGGATGGGGAGTGAGGGAAGAAGTCACAAACTTCCAATGTGGGATGCGGAGTGAAAAAATCTGAGCTTAGACGAGTTTTGGATCAAATTTTCGCAAAAGGGTTCTGTGGTACCACAGAAAAGGTATGTAGTACCACAAAGCCTCTATGTGGCACAACATAGTGCACATAGATCTCTGTTGTATCACAAAGGCTTTCTGCAGTACCGCAGAGCCTTTCTACGATACAGTAAAAGCTGTTTGCAGTTCCCTGGCTGTTTCAACAGATTTTTGACCTGTTTTTCTTCCTCAAGATTTCATTTTCGCCCGTTCTTGATTCCAAAGGTCTCGTGAAAGTTCGATTACTCAAAGAAATGCTTGAATCTTTCTCTCACACTTGCATAAGTCTGATTATATGCCTTAGAGGTGTAAAATCATGTGTTCACACTAGTTAGCATAGTTTATGGAGGATTGAAGCCTAGCTAATCTGACCGGTCTAAGATTGAATCAAAATCAGAGTCTAAGTCAAAGTCCGAGTCTAAGTCAGAGTCTGAGTTCATTGATTCTTGTTCTTTTTGTTGAGTTTGTAATCAACCGTCTTGGTCCTTTTTTAGTTTTTTATGTAATTATGGATGATGGTTAATGAAAGTTTGAGTTCTTATTCTTCATTTTGATTATTTTATGTTCGATCTAATTTGAATGCATAAAAAATAATAATAAAATAAATAAAAAGGAGATAAGATAAAACACATAAGAAGAAAAGGCAAAAGATCAATAAACTTTGGCATAAAGGAAAATAATTGACATTGCTAAGCATGAATAGTTCAAGAGTATAAACACATGACGCAAAGGCTATCTTTGAGTTGCTAAATAATAAGTACATCAATTCTATCACCAGGGTTATCCAAAATATTACCAACTCCAAAGAAGGATGAAAAAGTTCATACGTTTATGCAAAGACTTTCCCAAAAAATGATTTCCCTTTCCTGTGCATCAATCTGCTGGTAAAATACATGGTTGGTTCTACAATGGTCTCTTTGACCAACTTCTACATGGGTTATAATTAAGTTTAGATTCGTCTTGTAGATAGGGGAAAGTATAAAATTCATAACAAAAGGAGCAATCAGATTAGATAAAAGAGCTTTCAAGTCAATTTCATTCCAAATGGTGATATGCTATATGACATAGGACAACTTCATGGTGGTCAAGATCATAGTAATTGTTCATAAAAGTATCAGATCTATACAAAGCCCATAATCATTCTTTAGCCACTTTGCATCAAACTGCAACTTGTTTGCCCTTTTCAAATTGGGACATGGACATCATAAGGAAAATCTTCAAATGGATATGAATACATCTTGATGCTCTTAAACTACTTCGCAAATTAAGTAGAAATAGAACCATTATTAGGCGTTGAATTCTAAAAGAAAGCACACTTCATCCAAACCAACATCCTTTAGTAGTTTGAGCTACATTTTATAATCTCTCATTTTAAAAATGAGAATAGTGAATTTGCTCAAGGAAAAGATTGACATCATCAATCTTCTACTTGTTGCCTTAAACCAATAGTTAGCAAACAAGACCATGTTGTAAAAGATGATTATAAGTTTACTAGGGTTTAGCGGCATAAAAATGGATACCTTTCATCGAAATCAAGGCTATCTAAAATCCAAGAAGAAGGGTAATGAGAGCTCTAACTCATAGTGGGATTATTCCATATGTATTCAAGAAGGTAATGTCTGGCAGGAGTGTTGTCCTAATGAAATCATATTTTCCTTTAGGTGCCAATACTTCATTCCCTTTTGATTCATTTGCCTAAAAAAATAATAAAAGGAGAATAAAAGAAAAGCTTGCTAAGTTAAAAACCTGAAAGGGCGACTTAGGCAAAAATTAAAACAACTCGAAAAAGTGGCTTGGTCAAAATTTAGAGCAAAAATATAAAAAAGATAGTCTAGTTGAAAATAGAAAAGGCTGCTCAATCAAAAATTAGTTCAAATTGGATTCCAAAGTCAAATGGCATCATTCAAAAATTCAAATCCATTTATCTTTATCAAAATGAAAGGAAGACAATTTATGTTGTCCCATGTCAAGAGTTCAAACACAACAACATTATTGTGCTATCCCAATCAAAGTAGTAAATAGTCAAGTCAGTCACAATAAAGTTCATCCCTCTTAATGTTGACAGTGTAATGAGAGTTGAACAACTCTACCTCTCTTTAGAGTAATCTCTTGAGTCAGTCATTCAGAGTCATCCTTTTTTTGCATTAAAAGTTTCTTCAAGAGCCAAAAAAGCTTTCAAGTCAATATTCATCCTGTCGGTCAACCATGTCAAACATGTCTCATGAAGCATGTACCTTGTGTCAATCATCCCATCTCTTAGCTAAAGCAGTTATATGGTAAATTTGCCTTTATACCTCATATGGGGCATGTCTTTTAAAGCCATCATCCCTCAAATCACTGCTTGGTAACAAATAGCTAAGTATATAAAATCGATCATCCAATACTAGTCCTCCAAAGTCATCATTCCTTAAGTCAAAATGTCCAAACCTCAAATCAAATAGTCTTTCTTTATTTTGAATGGCTTTTCTTTCAAGTCTTTGACCTAAGTGTTAGCCTTACCAAGTCCAAACCTTCGAAACACCATCCTGAGAGTCTAATTAGTCTTTGACAAGGAGGAATAGCTACTTGTCTTCTCCACAAATCATGCTACGATAGCAAACTCATAAAACCTCCCGAAACCATACCATGTTTCCCATACTAGGGGGAATACATAAGCAAGTCCTTAAAAGCTAGTTCAGAAAGCCAACAAGTCCATTACTGCTCTGCGTCGAAGCAAATCGAGGTCCACCTAGAAAGGAATCAAAATGTCTAAAGGTAAAATCATTTTGTTACCTAAACGATGATTGAGCTGTTAGATTAGTGCCCCTTGCACCTAACTATCCTTAGATATCCATGTCCTCAACCAAGGATATACACAATAAGTAACCAGATGAATTTTCTGACCTAGATATGGTCTGTGTCAAGAAATCTTGGTTTGTGTCAAGAAATCCAGAATTGTTGAAGAATTCAATCAAAGTAAACCAACCTTATTATTAGACAGCTTTTGCAGCTGAGCCAAAGCCACCCACATATTCACCTTTCATCCAATGAAAGAGCCAAGTATAAAGGAACTTTAAAAAGAAAAGGAAAAAAAGAAGTTGAAAATAAATTGATTGAAAAAACAAATAAATAAACAGAAAAAGCAAAAAACAGAGAAAGCAAAAAAAGCAAAAAAGTAGAAAAATAAAAATAAGTAGAAAATAGAAAAAGCAGAAAGACAAAAAAAGTAGACAAATGGAAAGGAAAAAAAATTATCCAAAAGGAGAATCATTTTCTTACCTGGAGGATCACCGGGCTAACTTACCATAACCCCTTTGACATACATTAACTGTCCAAGCTATGCAAGGTCTCAGCCAAAATCATAACAACAATGAAAAAACTTTGTCCCATCTGATCGACCAACTTAAGACCAAATATGACTATAGCCTTTCCTAACTGACCTCAACCAATTTGACAAAACTAATCTATTCGAGGCCAAACACGGCTTTATCTTTCCAATAAAATTCTTCATACTCAACCAATCTGACAATATTTTCAAAATTGCCTTTTAGCCAAACTAAGGCTAAATGAGAAAGTTAAAATCTCTCATCCTTATAGACCATCAGAGTAACCAGATCACCCTTCTTCCAGATCACCTTCCCTCAAAATGGGGCATTCTTAGGTATTTCAATGCATGAAATTGCATTTCATTGTGTTTTATTGCATAACTCTGCTTTCCAAATTCATTGAATTTGCATATTAACTGCATAAATCATTCAAAATCGCATGAAATGTCTGCATTTCATTTAAATAGGGGGGTTTAGCATTGCCATCCCATAAGATAGCATCATGCATACATAAGATGAACAACGTCCATAAATTCATGGCATTATACATCATCCTATATTAGTTTGGAACTAACACATGATAGGAAAAAAAAAGAAAAAATAAGTGCATGCTAATGGTCCCTCACAAAGCACAAACGAGTATCCTCCAGCCAGTAAAGCCGTTCCTCTTGAATATCCATACAGGGCTAGCTCCATTCCACGAGTTATTTGGTAAGTATGACAAACTCAATTTGCAAATGACTACATAAATAGAGAACAAGATCAAAATCATTTGCTGAGAATCATTTTCAACCATTGAGAATCATAAATTGAATTTTTACACCAAATAATTCATATTTATGGCTTGAAGAGCTTACTGATTATAAAATAATTTTTGTTTGTTAATTGTTATGAATCTTTAAATTGGTTAAGACTCATTGATTGTTTGAGAGTTGGAAAAAAGTAAAAGAAGATTTTCTTCTTCTCATCTTTTGTAATTTTTAAGAGTTTGAGTGTGAGCCTTAGTAAAATACTTGTATAGGTTTAAGTGTAAGCCTTTGATAAAACACTTATACATGTTAAAAGTGTGAGCCTGTGAAAACACTTTGTAAGGTTTGAGTGTGAGCCTAAACATTTGAGTTTGATCTTATACCCATAAAAGGATCAAGTAAAATACTCAAGTGTGATCTTGAGGAGTGGACGTAGGCAAATGTTGGTCGAACCACTATAAAATTCTGGTTTTTTATTTTTCTCTTTCTTCCATCATCTCATTAATTTTTAATTTGCCCTTAATTTGTCAAAAAACCAATTCACCCACCTCTTGGTTACCAAGGGACTTTCAATTGGTATCAAAGCTTTGTTTCCACATTTTTCAAAGATTTAACCATCTTAGAAGATCATGGCAACTAGAAGGTCGAATATCGTTGAAGGAGGTTCAACCGTGAGATCACCTTATTTTGACGGCACAGACTATCCTTATTGAAAAAATCATATGGAAATCTTCATACATAGTGATGGCATTGACTTATAGGATGTGGTTGAAGAAGGACATGCGATTCCTACAAAAACTATATATGGGGTTGTAATTATAAAGCCCAAGAGCGAATGGACATCCGTAAAAAAGAAGGCAAATAAGAGAAACCAAAAAGCAATGCACACTCTTTATTGTGCATTGAATAAAGAAGAATATGGAAAGATCTCCCATTGTAATTCAACCAAGCAAATTTGGGACACATTAGAAAATACTCATGAGGGCACCAATCAAGTAAAAGGTAAGAAAATTTAAATTCTTACTCATGAATACGAGCTATTCAAAATGCAACCTAATGAAAATGTATCTGAAATGTACAATTGCCTTATGGTGATTGTTAATCAAATGAGGAAGCGTGGGAATACTTACTCTTTTGAGGATATCAATTGTAAAATCCTTAGAGTTCTTCCTAAGAAGGATTGGGAAGCTAGAGTCACTTCCATTGAAGAGGCCAAAGGCCTAAGTGTTCTTCCAACTGATAATTTGATGGATAAATTATTTACTCATAAGATCACCTTATCTTAATGAATAGTTGAAGAAAAGAACATGAAGTGGGCCTTCATTACTTTAAAGGAGACATCTACAAGTGGAAGTGATGAGGAGTTAGATGATGAAGACATGGTTATGCTCATTCTAAAAATAAGGAATTTAATCCTTAGAAGCAAAAAGCCATATGAGAAGTAAGAAAAGCAAAGAAGCAATCAAGTGAAGTGCTTCGAATATGACAAGTATGGTCACATTAAATCCGATTGTCCAAGGCTAAAAAAAAAGAAATTTTTTTAGAAAGCTTTGATGGCCACTGTGGATGATTCAAGTGAATCGGATGATGATGATGAAGATGATTCAAGTAAGGATGATGTGGTCAATCTTTGTTTAATGGCTATTGAGAAGGACACATCTTCTAGTGAGGTAAGTAATTCTAACTTCACTAATAATGATGATGTTATGCATATGATGGAATCATTGCTTTCAAAGTATCATAAGTTACAAAGTAAATATGATAATTTGAAAACAATGACAAATGATATTTTGAATGCATGTGATAACTAAGTAGATGAAATAGCCACTTTGAATGTCTGCAAAAGTGAGTTAGAAAAAATTATCCTTCAAAAGGTTCAAAGTCTTTATGATATTTGTAATGAAAATAAAAATTTGAAGGATAAATTAGCTACTCATGATGAGTCTATATCCAAACTTTGCAAAGGCAAAGATAAGTTAGATTTGATTTTTGTATCTCAAATGTGTCTAACTAATAAGTTTGGACTTGGATATAGTGAAGGTGGTGAACCATCCACCTCTAAAATCACTTTTGTCAAGACATCTAGCTCTATTTCACATGTGTCATTTATGCCTCCACATAAGGTCATGAGACCTAAGAATTACATGCTTAAGGCATGGGGTCAAAGAAGACATTCATTTGCATAAAGTAGACTAAGACCACAACATAAGCCTAGACCTCAATTTAGACCAATAAATAATTTTCATCATAATATGAGGTGTCATTATTGAAAAATGGTCACATGAAATATAGATTCTATATTAGAAAATTGCATCTAGATTACATTAATTTGATTGCTCTTAATGCTAACCCCCATAGACCTAAAGGAAAAAAGGTACCAAAAATGCATACTTCTATTTCTTCTATGCATAAATTTTTGAAGAAGAATAATGGAACAAAAATGGTTTATCAACCTCCACATAGGAGAAATGGTGCAAACAAAGCCTACGCATATGGAAAAAGAATGACACATAGACCTTGCACCATGGGTTATGAAGCATTCAATAACATGAAGAGGTCATATGATAGAAGGCATTACCAATGGAGTAATAGTAGAAATCCACAATGGAAAAGAGCATTAGAGGTAAACAAGTATCACCTTTTACCCCTTTTGCAATTTAAATAATTGATATTCTATAAAATTGATTGATGACATGTTTAATTGCTTAAATATGTTTTAAAAAATATTTTTTTGCTTTTATGATCCCTTGACTACCCCTAAACCTTTTTGATTTATTAAGGGGGAGAAATGCTTGAAAATAAGGGGAGAATTCATTTGGACCCATTATGTATTGAGCAATTCATTTTTAATGTTGGAAAGGGGCATAAGTTTGTACATAAGTGTTTTTTGCAAAACATTAATTGAGCTTTTTTTCATGTTTCCTAAAAACTTGTATGTATGGTTTTGTTATCATAAAAAAGGGGGAGATTGTTAGACCCCTTCGATTTAATGTTGATTTTGATGATAACAAAACATTTTAATGTGTTTTATGCTAACAATTTGTTTGAAGTTGATCAAGGCATGAAAAATCATGACCAGTGATTAAATCATAGATTTAACATATTTGATAGCTCATTCATATGCTAAGGGGGAGCATAATTGAGATATTCACAAATCAAATTCAAGTTGCAAGTCTACAGAAAAGTCACAGCCACTACAGAAAAGTCGCAGCCGCTACAAAAAAGTTACAGTTGTGAACACATGATTTTGCACCTTATTGTATATAACCAGACTAGTGATGTAATCAAGCCATTCGTAGAGCAATCACACTTCCATAGAACTTTCAGCACCTTAAGGCCAAGCCAAACTCGTTCCAAGATGAACGACACCAACCACAGACTCGAAAGAGTCAAAAAATTGACCTGGAAGGACCGTGCGGTTGAAAATTGGACCTCATACCGAGGTGCCACTCTCTAGGCATATAGGTGCCACCCCCAAGCTTGGGTGGCATCCAAGCATAAGGGCAGCAACTAGATGCCTAGAGGGCGGCACCACCCTGAAGGCTAGCCCTTGCCTCCCATCCTTCTTAGTGGTGCTGCCTAGACTAGGTGGTGGCACCAGCTCCTTTTCCCAGTGGCAGCCACTTGCTTATTTTCCATGCCACCCCCTCCACAGGGTGGCGCCACCATTAAGGCCTTATGGCAATCATTTTTCTAGTTGGTGGCACCTATTTTTCCAAATCAAAATGCTTTTAGCGTTCTCTATAAATAGGGGTTTCCTCTTCATTTATTCCTTACACATTGTTTTGATAAATTGAGTTTTTTTAGCTAACTCTCCATTATCCCTAATAATTAATATTTCTTATAAAAGGGGTTTAACTCTTTTTGAGTTCAAAATGATTTCTCTAATTCTCTTTACATGAGAGGAATATAAGATTTTGGCCTTTTGAGTCTCAAATTAATTCTCTTTAAATCAATTTGAATTTTTTAAGACCTTGGACTAAACTTGAACAAATTAATTAAAACATGAAATTGATTAAAAAAATACTTGGACTAATTTCAACTTTCTCGAGCAAAAAGTAGAACTCCCCTCCTGTAAGGCCCTCCGAATGTCGCCGCCTTAAAAGACTCAAAGAAAGGTAAAAAAAATGGACTTTAAATTAGACTTAGTGTAACTCAAATGAGACTTTTAAATCAGACTAAAAACTAGGCTTTTAATCTGACCTAAAGTCAAAAATCTATTTCCAAATCAGACCCAAAACTCTTCGCAAAAAGGGCAAACTATTTTGATTCTCATTCAAAGGGATATGGGGGCATGCTTTAATTAAGCATCAAATCCAAAACCCTAAAAAATTATTTTTCCCCCTTTCCCTGTTTTTGTTTTGCCATTCTTGGAGAATTTATTATTTATCTAGAACCCATAAGGGCTAGAGTTAATATCTCCAATTAAATGTTATTGAGGAATATGTGATTAATTTAGAACCTATAAAGGCTAGAGTTAATATCCTCAATTATTGATTATGTAATTACTTTAATTCCTTTATCACTTTGAATATATGATTTACTGCTTCAAATTTATTTACTGCTTTCCATCCAATAAATGTAAAATTAATATTTTCATGTCACGATTAATTTAAAGCCAAATTGAAGTTCTTAAACGAAAACCTTATCCCTGAATCTGAACTCGGTTCAAAGGTCTAGTGCATTTTATCTTTGGGATATAATTGGAGTAAAAAATGGATTTTTACCTCATATTTTTCCAATAAAATAAATTAAGATGGTGATTCCTTGAAATTTTCAAAATCAAATGAAAACAGAAAACAATAATGTTCTCTCAAAAAACAAAAATTGATAGCTGCTTCTGTGGGATTTAGCCCTTAAATGAGTTTTCCAATTCCTTAAGTAGACCGACCAATACTCGGGTGAGACTTCACAATAAAAAACACTTGGGAATTGACTTATTTACCTCATAGCAAGCATCCCACTGCATGTAAATAGGTTAAAAAGGTCAAGTATCATGCTAATGGAAGCATTGAAAGGTACAAGGCCAGACTTGTGGCCAAATGCTATATTCAGCAACAAGGGGTGGATTATTTAGATATATTTTCTCCTATTGCTAAGATGAGCACCATTAGAATTCTTCTTGCTATATCAGCAGCAAAACATTAGTACATGGAATAACTTGACATTAATATTGTTTTTCTATATGGAGACCTTCAAGAAGAGGTCTATATGCAGCTTCCACAAGATCTTCAACCTTACAAAGCAAATCAGGTCTATCATATATTAAAATCTCTCTATGGCCTGAAACAGGCCAGTAAGCAGTGGTATGCCAAGCTATCCCAAGCTTTACTTGCCCAGAATTTTACTCAAACTCATTTTGATTCTTCACTATTTCTTAAGAAGGAAAATACTTCTTTTACTGCCTTTCTCATCTATGTTGATGATGTGATTATTGCAAACTCCTCTTTACTTGATATTCAACATATTAAACAATATCTTTATGTCACTTTCCAAATTAAAGACCTCGATCCTGTAAAATATTTCTTGGGCTTTGAAGTAGCAAGAAATTTAAATGGCTTTTCTATTTGTCAAAGAAAGTATACCTTGGAGTTGCTCAATGATACTGGATTTCTTGGTTCTAAACTATCCAAGACTCTTATGCTACCTACTGCCAAGGACATTTACACCATTGTTGCTATACTGCCAAACATCACTTCATACAGAATCCTTGTTGGAAAATTAGTATATCTAACTAATACTAGGCCTAACCTTAGTTATTTTGTTCAACATTTGTAACAATTTATTGATAAGCCTACTGAGGCTCATCTGTTGGCTGCTCACATAATTCCAAGATAAATTAAAGCTGCACTAGGTCAATGACTCTTCTTTTTTGCTAGCTCTCTAATTCACATCCAAGGTTTTGCTTATTCAGACTTGTGTACTTGCCCATTGACTCGAAAATCCATAACTGGCTATATTATTTTTATTGGCATTTCTTTAGTCTCATGAAAATCTAAAAAACAAAACATAATAGCCAAATGATCCTAAGAAGTTGAATACATGACTCTGACTTATGCAACTTCTGAAATGCAATGGTTCTTTTACTTGCTTAAAGACTTGCAAATTCCTCATTCCAAGCCAGCCTTACTTTTTGTGACAATTTGTTAGCCATACACGTTGCCTACAACTCATTTTTTGATGAAAGAATTAGATAAATAGACATAAATTGTCATGTGATTCGTGAAAGAGTCATTAAGTTGATGCTAGTGGCTACTCATCACCAGCTAGCTGACTTCTTTACTAAAGCTCATCACTCCAATGAGTTTCATTCTTTCCTTAGCAAGCTGAGTGTAATTGACATTAACACTTCAGTTTGAGGGGGTATCAAGTATACTATATTGTTATTTAATGTTTGTTAGCTTAGTTAATGTAATTGTCAGCTCAACTTAGTTTGTTATGAAAGTAGTTAGTTTATGAGAAGACTTGTTAGTGCAGTTACTTAATTTACTAGTTAGTATAAATTGCCAGCTCATCCATCTTTGTATTTATATATAGATATGATGTAAGTTAGAATCAATATATGGGAGAATAGTTCATTTTTTCACAAACATCAGAAAAGTTGATAGTTACTCTTTATATTTAATAATAAATATTCTAATTGCAAAATGCACAATTATTAAGATTTTTTTTTATCTATTTTAACCTTTCTAAATCATTTATTATTTTAATCTCTCTCCATTTTCCTAATTCTCTCATAATATATATTTTTTAATTATTATCTCTATTTACAACATATTTTTTAATGATGATATTATTGTAATGTTAAGATAAAATAAAATATAGGTTTGATTAGAAAATGAGACAATTAAATTGAAACATACAAAAAAAAGAAATTATGGCGTTTATTGTGGGACAAAAGGATTATTAACTAACAACTATCAGTAGAAACTAACAGTTAACAACTGGTACGAACAACTAAATCAAATGAATCCAAACCCAATTTATAAAGGCGCGTTTGCCATATAGTCAGCCAAATTTCAAAATATTTTTTTTTCCTTTTATGAATTTGTAAACTTGATAAGATTTGTCTTGTGTCATCCAAATTCTAACTTATCATTATTTACTATCATTATAATCTTTTCTGGAAATATCAATATCTTTCTGTTTATACCTTCAGTTCGTGCTTCATAGTATACATTAAGTCAAAATTGTAATAACCTGTATCGCATATTAGAGAATTTAAGAATAGTTATAAGAAATGTTAATCGGTACTAGAATTTTTGTAAATTCTAAGAAGTGAAGTGTTTGAAATTAATTATGGATAAGTCAAATTAGGTTCCTTAACATTATAGAAAAAATAATTTAAAAATTTAAAAGGGTTATATAGAGGATGAATTAGCTAAATCAATAAAGAGACATTAAGGAAAACCTAAATTATGAACACCTTCTAGTGTTTGATTTTTAATAAATTCTAGAGCAATCTTTTATCTAATTTTTCTTCATATACCTAAAATGAGATGAATAAATAGTAAGTTAAAAATAGATTTGTATAAAATTGACAAAGTAAAAGTATTTAAATAAGAAAGTAAAAGAGATAGATGAAAGAAAAGATAAAGAATGACAATTTTGTAAATAATGAAAATTTGAGTCAAAAATTAATTTGACTAATATATATATATACCCTAGAAAGTCATAACTTATATGTATGAATTAATTCTCAGTATATGATTTAAAGGAATTGAAATGATGGGAAATAATTTTAGAGACACGGTTAGAAAGCAAACAACTTACTTTTCCGGAAATCGACGATGTCGGGAACACTGCCGAGAAATTAGCAGTCCGGTCAACAGATGAATTTCTGATTTTGACCAGGGGGTAAAAGATCATATAAATACAAGTGTAATTTTGGTAAAAAGAAAGGGGTGAAAAACATTTAGGAACACTGAAAAAGTAACTGATGGCAAAACCGTAAATAAATGGAATTTCGAGGTGAATAGTGAAAATAAGTCTGTCTGAATTTCAAAATGACTCTGAAACTATTTTTATAAATAAGTATAAATTAAAATAAGCTTTTTGATTCCCCACATTGGAATCTAAATCCCGACAGAATTGTTAGAATAAATTATAGAAGAAGTTGGGATCAAAGTATAATTACTTGGAAGTTTAAGGACCAAAATAGAATTTGCCATTTATGATTTTATATAAAAGCATGCCTTAGCCATTTTTCTTCATCTTTTTCTTCATTCTGCTTGTTGGCTGAACCTTACTCTTCCATTTCCTCCACCATTTTCATGCTTTTCCTTAAAGAAAAATTAAAGAAAACTTACAAATCAACCTTGTTCTTCCATTCCTCACCATTAAATTGCTTGAAATCACAAAGGAATTCAAGAACCAACTCCTTAAGGGTTTCGGCTCCTTTATCCATTTGAGATAAGAAATTGATTTATTTGTTTTTATGGTTTAGTTGGATGGATTTGATGATGAATTGAATGGGTTTTAAGTTAGATTGCATCAATTTATGCATTTGGATAGAAAACACTAATTTGCTAAACCTAATTGAAGTTGTATGATTGAGTTTTATGAATTAGTGTTAGGTTGTATTAATTAATCTTAGAATATATTAATTGGAGGCCATTAAATAACTAATTGATGGTTATTTCGGTGTAGAAAACAAGAATTGCACAAGTTATGCATTTTGCCTTCTTTGAAGCTTTTTAGTGGAAATCAATTTTTCAAGGCAATTGGAAGCCTTAGGTGAGTTCTATATGTATCATTTACCATGCCTAATACCTTAGAATTGAAATTGGAAACCTATTGTGAAAGCTCCATTTTGGCCGAGTGGCCTTTACTATTCATTGCCTTGATTTTTCTTTGTTTTTCCTTTGTATTCCTTAGCCATTTTGATCCATTTCATGTTGTTTAATATTGTATATTTGATACCTATTGTGTTGTTGACAATGTGGATTGATTGTTGGTTGAATAGGCTTTGATAACCTTGCACCAAAACCTAGCCATTTTGCCCATTCAATGTTGCCCACTAAGTATTTGATAAAATGCCTAGTTGTTTTTGCCTTTGGCCTATTGTTTTGTCTTCTATAGGCCTACTATTTGAATGTCATCATCGCCAGTGACATTGGCATACCAATTGGACTATGGATTTCTTTTGTCTACCCAACCTTTGTTTTATACCTTTGTTGTATATCAAACCAATTGTCATTGATTGAATATCATATATTGCAATGCCATTGATTCTATTGCTAAAAGATTTGACTGATATTGAGCTTATTGATATTGAGGATAGCATTGTTGCATAGTGGTGTCTATTGATATGTTTACTCTTATATTGATCCTAATGTGGTTTGACAGAGCTACCGCTCCGACACGGTAGTGGGAATATACTTGTCACGACCCAACCTAGGAGTCACGACGGTCCTAGGGTACGGGTGATGCATAAGCGACCAGTACCACGAAGAACCCAAATCCACTATCTATATGGCATGCATTACAATAACAAGCTCATTATAGCTTATTAATTTCATAAAAATTTGGTCAGCATCTCCTTTGTATAAGGAGCATGCCCCAAAACAAAAACACATAAAAATAGCACTTCTATAAACATTCCACCAATTATCTCTAACTATGGATCCCTTTGGATCTCCAATATCATCTTCATATGTACACATATATCCATCAATATCCATAATTATTATGCCATAAATATAATCACAATATATTCCTTATATAACACTATAAATATGCAAACACAAACATATATGTATGCTACTCTTACAAACTTAGTACCATGGAATATCTGTACTAT
>CANXYC011190224.1:0-15036 GCA_948193065.1 Aleurites moluccanus
TATTTTATTTATTTATTTAATTTAGAATCAAAATAAATAATATTACTTTTATTTAATTATTTAATTTATATTTTTTTTATATATTTGATTAAAAAATAATTTTATTTAATCAAATATACAAAAATAAGAAAATAAATTACTATTAAAATTAATTATTTAATAAAATAAAAAGTTATTTATATTACTTTTAAATTAAAATATACAATAAATAAATAAATAAAATTGTGTATGAATATTTTATACATAAAATTATTCACATATATTTTTAAATATTATAATTTTAATTATTAAATGAAAGCAAAAAAACATATAAAAAAAGAAATTGACGATATTTTAAAAATGATAGTATTTAAAGAAAGGACGGTAGTTAATCTTTATATTTTGATTCTATTAATAAATTTGATCATTTTGTTTATTTTGTTTATTTTTTATTAAATTTTAATAAAATAATTAAAAGTACCTCATATATATATATAATAAGAGAAAAATAATTTATTTATAATTATTTTAATTTTAATGAAATAAAAAAATATTTTTTGATTAAATATTTAAAAATAATTTTCAAATTTTATAAAATAAGAAAATAAATTAAATATATAAAAAATAATTTTATTTATTTTAATTTTAGAAAAGTAAATAGTTAAATAAAAATTAATTATTTTAATTTAATAAAAGTAAATTTAAATTAAAAATAATATTTATTTTAATTTTAATTAAATAAAATAATTAATTTTTATTTAGTTATTAATTTATTTTATTTTTTATATATTTAATTTAAAGAATATTTTTTATAAATAAATAAAATTGTAGGGATTAAATTATAATTTATTAATTACTTTTTAATCCATGTAGGACCCAAGAACAGAAATCAACGGAGAAAAAAATCGAAATTGCAGGTTTTAATAACGTTAGGATTAAAATTATATCTCGAAAAATATTAAGTTTTGATGTGCTGCTAGGACTAAATATCAGGATCAAAATTATATCTTATCACAAAAGTAATTGACAAATTATAATTTAATCCCTGAAATTTTATTTATTTACAAAAAATATTTTTTAAAATTAAATATATAAAAAATAAAATAAATTAATAACTAAATAAAAATTAATTATTTTAATATAAAACAATTAATTTTTATTTAAATATTTACTTTTCTAAAATTAAAATAAATAAGATTATTTTTTATATATTTAATTTATTTTCTTATTTTTATAAAATTTGAAAATTATTTTTATTTATTTAATAAAAAATTATTTCTTTATTTCATTAAAATTAAAATAATTAAAAATAATTATTTTTCTCTTATATATATATATATATATATATATATATGATGTACTTTTAATTATTTTACTAAAATTTAATAATAAATAAATAAATAAAATATCAAATTTATTGATAGAATTAAAATATAAAAATTAATTACGCTTTTTTTTAAATATTATTATTTCTAAAATATCGTCAGCTTTTTTTTATATATTTTCTTACTTTTCATTTAATAATTAAAATTGAAATATTTAAAAATATATGTAAATAATTTTATGTGTAAAATATTTATTCACAATTTTATTTATTTATTTTTTGTATATTTTAATTTAAAATTAATATAAATTACCTTTTATTTAATTAAATAATTTATTTTCTTATTTTTGTATATTTGTTTAAATAATTTTTTTTTTCATATTTAACAAAATAAAATAATTTTATTTTAATATATAAATAATATTTTTTAATCAAATATACAAAAAATAAGAAAATAAATTAAATAATTAAATAAAGTAATATTATTTATTTTGATTTTAAATTAAAATATATATATATAATAAATAAATAAAAATATAATGTATAAATATTATACATAAAATTATTCATATATATTTTTCAATATTCTAATTTTAATTAAATAAAAAAGTAAGAAAATATATATATATATAAAAAGACGATATTTAAGGATGAAAGTATTTTAAAAAAATATTCTCGTTAGTTTTTGTATTTTAATTTAATCAATTAACTAGGTCATTCGTTTATTTTTTTATTAAATTTTAATAAAATGACTAAACGTGTCTCGTATATATATATATATAAAGAGAAAAAAATATCTATTTTAATTATTTTAATTTTAATTGAATAAAAAATATTTTTTAATTAAATATATAAAAATAATTTCCAAATATATAAAATTAGAAAATAAATTAAATAATTAAAAAGTAATTTTATTTATTTTAATTTTAAAAAAGTAAATAGCTAAATAAAAATTAATTATTTTAATTTAATAAAAAATAATTTTAAATTAAAAATAATATATTTTAATTTTAATTAAATAAAATAATTAATTTTTATTTAGTTATTAATTTATTTTATTTTTTATATATTTAATTTTAAAAAAATACTTTTTATAAATAATTAAAATTTTAGAGACTAAATTATAATTTATTAATTATTTTTGATCCATGTGAATTCAATAACGAAAATTAACGGAGAAAAAAAATTAAAATTACAAATTTTAATAATATTAAAATTAAAATTATACTTAAAAAATATTAAAAATCAATGTAAGATTAAACATCAAGATGAAAATTTCACCTTATCTCTATATAATTATAATACATATTGTTTATCAAATTGATTGAAGTCCCAAAGTTTGATAAAACTTGGGTTCAATTATAGCCACCAGCCTTTAACACTCGCATCTTAATTATAATAAAATTCAAAGTACGTGAACCACTAATCCATCTTATAATAAAATTAAAACCCAAAGATTATATATTGTTGACACCGACTCAAAAATGGTCAAGACCCAGAACAAAGGTTCAAGAGTTCTAAACCCACATGGCCCAAAATGAAGGAAGGCTCAATTTGCATAACAGGCCGAAATATTGAAGTGGGCTACATCAAAAGACAAGACTTCAACAGGGTATTACGGTTTTGAGGCTCGGAAATAACTGTCAAAGGCATGTTCTCAACGTGGTTCGACCGCACTTTCAAGTGGCCAACAATCGTGCACTAAGAAACGATCAGAACAGTTATCCACTTTCCCAATTTGTCGGACCACGTTCATAAGTGGGTTCGGCCGAATCCCATGTGTCCATTTACTTTACAGACATGGGCACGTCTTAGAGCGGTTAAATCTATGTCCAACGAACGCGCTCCACTTCCCAATTAACTGCTCCTCATCCTAATATAAATAAGACCGTGCAGATTTTTTTTTGACTCTTCATACATACATATAAAAATCTGATTATTTTACTCTTTGCCCAAAACAATTTTTACTTTTAAATTGAAAATTTGACCTACATATTCACATTTCTAATAAACGGTTCTTGCAGTCTACATATCAAACTCTTAAAGCAACGTACGGATCAACATACTAATTTATTTTAAACTACTTTATTGAACTTAAACTTTTAACTTTAGATTATTTAACGGCTTTACATAAATATTGATCAGATTGGGGTCCTATTACAATCAATATTAAATTTTGTTGATTGTAATTATATCAATAATCATTAAACTATAATATGAGCCCACCAATTAAAATAATCAAAAGATATTAATACGTTGATTTGGTTAATTAATTTCAGATTAGCCAAACATATATATATATATATATATATATATATATATATATATATATATATATATATATATATAAATAAAAATATAAAATGGATATATTCTATTCGATCCGATCCGTCCTATTATTCAATTGGATTCAAAATGAGATGAGTAACATGATGAATCTTTTTATTATTAAACGGATGGAATTTAAATTTTGTGAAATTTATTTCAAATCCGAGCAGTCGTGATTCCTAAAATAAATTGTTACTTTCTTTTACATATTTTAAGCTGGACCCTATCCATTGAAATTAATTTGGTGTCCCTAAACATATGGACGGTTTCATGATTTTGGCAATCAGCTTTCTATTCATATTTATGAGAGTAAATTTTGAGATATTTTGATTTTAGGACATGCTGCTAATCACTCCATATATTTCCAAATATTGAAAAGTTCATAACATCTATACTTATTTTGATTGCCGCCTCTACTAAGATTTAATGTCTCCTCACTCTCATCTATTGTCTACACTAATTTAAATATTATTTTTAAATTAATTTTTATTGATTTAAGTGATAATAATTTTTTTTTCTTAAATAAAATCTCGAATCTTATGAATGGAGAAAATAAATATTAAAAAATTTTAATTTCTTTAAATTCCTCCCAACTCGAATGTAAATAAATTAAGTATAATAAATTTAAATTCTACGTTGTCATAAAAAAAAATAATTTTTAAGTTAGAGTTAATTTGCTTCGATTATTACTATCAAAAATTATTTTAATTTTTTTAAAAAATAAAAAAAAATAATTTTTTACTAATATTCAATTGTCACTTCACTCAAATAAGACTTTATCAAAGTAATTTTATTACCTAAAATAATATTTTTTTAATCCTTTATGATAGAATAATTTATTTTTCAAATAATAAATGATGATAAGAGTCGTGTTATAATTTAAAATTATTTCCGACATTTAATTAAATAAATAAATAATACAAGTAAAGAAAAATTATTAAATAATGTAGTATTGTGTTTGATTGGGGAAAAAAAAGGAGGAAAATTGGAATCAGAATTGATTCTGATTTCCATCACCATGAGAATTTTTTTTTTAGGGTTACCATGGGAATCTAGTATGACCAAGTGCTATTTGTCAAATCAATAAAATGTTACATATTTCATTAATTTTTAAATATATAATACTTAAAATAAAAAAAAATTAAATATTTAAAATTAAAATTAAAAATTAGAAAAAAAAAGTTAAATATAAATTCTATTTATTTAATAGAATTACTATATTAAACATAAATTTTTATTAAAATTATAATATATTATTAAACTAAAATATAAACTTTTTAATATTTTTATTTTATAAATATTAAATTATATATAAGGGTCGGTTTGGGCAAAAAATTAAAATTAAAAATAAAATTGAGAATTTTAATTTTAATTTTAATTTTTTAGAATTAGAATGGTGTAATTTTAATATTTATTTCACACAAAAAATTGAAATTAAAATTAAATAAAAAAAAAATCGATAACGATAAAAGTGGTAGGGGAGTTGGGAGTGGTGATGGACCGTCGATGGTAGCAGTAGGGGTGGGGGTGGATCGCCGGCGATAGTTATTTGGCGAGTCATTGTTGTCTGCGATGACGGTTCGGCAAGCCATCATTGCTTGCGATAACGGTTCGACGAGCCTTCACAACCAACTGCGGTGATGACAGTAGACCGCTAACGGTGGTGATGGACCATCATTACTGGGCAGTGACAGACCATTATTGTCTGGAGATGGCGGACCACTGTCGTCGGACGGTGGTGCTGTAGGTGATGGTGGCTGTGGGTGAAAGAATGGTAGTAGTGATTATAAAATTATAGTTCTTATGGGTTGTAGGTATAATTTCAATTCTAAATGCAGAATTTATTTTTTAATTATATTACAATTTCATAGATTTGTAGATAAAATTTCAATTCTAATTCTATATGACTGCTAAATACTGGAATTGAGAATTTTAATTTCAAACTCTCCAAACGGACTCTAATGCAAATTTAAAATTCACTTTGTAGATTCAAAATTATCTTTAAACTCAATTTGAATTTTCTGTTTTATTTGATGTTCTATCTTCTGTCTCATGCACATTTTTATATATCACATTATTATTATTTTTAAAGTATTTTGGTGATCAATATTTTTTATAAGTGATATAGTTCATAAAAAGATATATGGGATAAAAAATAAATTCCTTATAAGACTAAAAATTCAAACTACTTTAAACTTATATTTTTCTCCATTAAATTCCATGATGCATGCCTCATAATCATTCTGTATATCCAGAAATTATCTCTTAATATTGATTTCAAAGATCAAAATATGATAATAAGGTGAGAGTAAATTTATTTGGTGTAAAAGTTATATTCAATTACAATATTTTTTTAATATATATATAGGGATAAGATGTTAATATACTCCTGAAGTATACCATAAATATCATATATGTTATAAATATATAGATAAATGTGAATATTTATTTATCTATCACATTACTAATAAGTTTTTATATTTAAATTTAATTTTATTATACTATTTATATTGTAATTTATGACGGGTTCATACATTGTAATTTATGATGGAGATAAACCATATAAATAAGTGTTTGTATTACTTTATATATATACCAAGAAGACAATAGAAAACTCATTATTCTACATTCTTATTATTGTTATTATTTTTGTTCTTATTCTGATCATTATTTTATTTATTTTTCATAACAATATCCATATTTTAAGTTTTTAAATACTTTAAATGTGACTCTAAAATCACAAAAAGGGTCAATGCGTCTTCTCCTATGTTACACTTCTCTTTGTTTGTCATCTCTCTATTATTTTAATTTTTATAAATATATTTAAAAATTTATAAAATATTTATTTTAGATTCAAAAATTATAAATAAATGATTAATAGAATCCTTGTAAAATGATTTTCATTTTGAGATGTTACAACTTAAAAAATAATTTATTTTTAAATTAGTATAAATTATTTAAATAAAATTTTAATTTTAAAGAATTTTTAATAATTATTATTTAGTTACCAAATTATTAAAAATTATTATTTTCACATATAATTTTATGAAATATAAACTTTAATTTAACTAATTTTCTAATAAAATAAGATTTTTATCTTTCTCTATAGTAAATATGACCTGAAATATTTATATTTTCTTATACATTTTAGTTTATATTTAAAAATATTATAAAATATAAATTAAATAAAAAATACAAAATGTGATCTAAATCTAGTAATATAAATCTTAATATAAATTATGTTTAATTATTTATTCTTTTAGCTACGTAAATAATAAAAAATTTTAAATTTAATTATTTCAAATTTAGTAATTAAAAATAAGAAAATTAATTTACCATAAAAATCCAAATTGTGATTTTTCCATAAAAAAAATATTTTCAATATATAATTTTTATTAAAAATAAATACTTTTAAATTCAAATATTTTATAATTTTAATTTGTGAACATATTAAAATAATTTATAATTAAAGCAAAGAGATACATTACATTCTACACATCTATGAGCGTGCACTAATACTCTTTGGTCTAGTTGTTGTCACTCTCTTTCTTCTTTTTGTATCTGTTATATACATGTCGTTTTCGTAGAACCAGAAATGCACATGACACAGAGCCTCAGACACAGAGAGAGAGAGAGGAGATCACGGGGCTTTGATTTGAGCGAATATGTAAAAGAACTAATGAAACTCTCTCTCTCTCACAATCTGCGATAAAATCTTAATCTTCAAATTGAAAAGAAGAAGAAGAAGAAGAAAGAGCAGAGCAGTAATTGTGTGATATATAGAATTATCCGTTTGTGTTTGTCGATTTCTATATAGGAAGAATGTGAATGTTTACCCGAAACACCGACACTTGTTGAGACAAATATTTCGCTACTGCTGCTATATAATACGAATCAATTGAGGAAGAGGTAATTGGTGAAAGAGACTTGTAACTGAATCTATTTTTTTTATTGGGGGATGTGTTTTGAAAGTGAAATGACTTCTCTACCGACGCTTTTCCTTCTTCTTCTTCTGCTTCTCTCATTTAATTTTTTTAGGTACCTCGAAAAACGATCTATATATCTATCTATCTATCTATATTGTGTGTGTCATTCCTCATTGATCTACTGCTTCTTGTGTTTCTTTGTATTGTATTGTTTTGCTTTTTTTCTTCAATTCTCAAAAAGGATTTTATGTGAATAATAATTTAACAAAATTAAATATTTTCTAATAAAAAATAAATAAATAATGATTTTTTTTCTTTTTTTAATTGTTATATTCATAATTTAGAGGCGATAAATTTTGACAATTCATATAAAATTTAAAACTACTTAAATTTATTGAGAATCAATAAGTTCAATATTATGAATAGTTTGACTAAAAAATTCTTAAATATTTGACTTATTTTAAAAATTACATTTTGAATTACTTTTATTTTTAAAAAAATTAATCATTTTTTATAAACCATTGTTTATATATATATATATTCAAAATTATGATTTCCTAAATTATATAAATATAAAAAAAAATTCAAACCACAATTTTGAAAAGTGGGTTTAAATTTAATTCCAAACACACACACTTACTAAAAACATTTTAAACTTAATATCAAACACACACTAAATTAATTTAAATTTAATTAATCTTTATTTTTATAGCCAATTAAAATCACAACTCAAAATAACTCAATTCAAACTCATTTAAAAAGAATATAGCCTAAATGATTGACCAATTTGCACCTTTAGTATATACCTAATTGTGAAAAATGATTTTCAGTGACTAAATTAAAATGTAGAAATCACTAAAAATTTTATTGTTTCTGTATTTAACTTCAAGGAATTGTGTGTTTTTGATGATAAAGAACACTTTAAACACAAAAGAGTAAACAGATGAAAGTAAAAAATCTGAAGCCATGCCCAAAAGATGGATGTTTGGCCTTTTGCTCTTTTTGGATTTTCTCATATATATTTCCACTAATATTTTAATTTATGATTATATATAGTTGTCAGATTATTCAGTCCAATAAAATATAATATATATATATAATAGTTAAAAATTAAATTATGGTCAAATGCAACAAAATTGAATAGTAATATAATAAAGTTGACAAATTGAATTAAATTATATAAAATTTCAAACTTTTAAATGGTGTTAGAATATATAATGAGCAGTGACCACTAGGCCAAACAATGTGGAATTTTATTAATGGAGTACACATTTTCTCAATAAACAATAATATAATATAATATATAATGGAGTACACATGTGATAAAAAGAAAATTAGGTGCAACCCATTTTCTATTTTGGTTGAAACTTGAAAGTTGCATCCAATATTATTATTTTTTAAACATAATATTACATGCCACCATTATATTAAATCTATTTAATTATACTATATGATAAAATATATATATATATATATTATTAACATTACTATTATTAAAGTATTAAAAAATGATAAATGTTTTTTTTTTTTTGATGATATACATGCATGTTAAGAGTATACTCACTAGCGGATTAATATTTTTTTAATTATATATTCGATTATTAGTAAGTTAAATTAAATTATAATATTTATAATGATTATTATGTAATATAAATTTTATACTGTTTTTTTATCAAATATCGAAACAAGTTATTTATATATATGTTGTGATTATTAAATGTAAATTTTGGTATTTGAATCACCAAATTAAAGTAAACGATTTTATAAAATTGTATGTAAATATATATTCATAATGTATGATTTAAAGAAATTAAATAATTTAAATTGATTTGAAATGATTTATAAACAAAAATAATTTTATTAATAATAAGAGAGTTTACTATATATACATAAATTATTAGAAAGGTTTTAAAGAATAAAATTTCGTAAAGGAAATGCTTATAAAAATAAATAACTAGAGTTAAAAAGTTGTTATTTCTTTGAAGAGTGACATTAATTTCCTTCCTTCACACCCACATTCATGTATTGTAAATTTAAGTTTAAATTATCAAACTACGCATTATTATTTTTGTTATATGTAGTTACAATATAGTATGATTGAGTGATTATTTACATAAGTATGTTAATATTAATTGATAGTTAAGCATTCTCATTTTGAATAATGTCATGTATGTTTAGTAGGAACTTATGATGATGATGATTTGACATGTTTTGATATTTTAGCTCTAAGTGGTATTATTACGATTTTATATATAAATTTTGCTTGATTAAAAATATTTTATTTATAATAATTATAGTTGTCATATTATATTTTTGTCGTTTAGTTGTTAGTCAAATTTATTTTAAATTTTGAAAATTTCATATTTTTATATCTTTTAATGTCAACCTTGAAGGAATCGAATAAGGTGAAAATATATAGAACCATGTTATAATATATATAAATAACTCGTGAATTTTGATTTAATCATACATAAAATTGATACATATTTTTGAGATATCTCATATTTGATATTAACAATTCTGAGTAAGTTTCTACCTACCGCTTATAGCTCTCAAGCTTCTAGCTTATGCTTACAAATTTTTGTTACGTAATCTCATAAAATTTTAAGACTTCAGCTTGAGTGAGTAAAAATTAAATTGATAATTGTTTTGTTTCTATAAATAAAAACCACAGTATATCTTCTCTATTTCAATAAAATGTTTTTATCTTTTTTTTTTTAATCTTTAATTCCAAAAATGTATCTTATTTTAAATAAAAGATAATATTTTTTTTTTTTATCTCTTTAACAGTTTTTAGGAATTCTTATCAACTAAGACACAACAAGGATCATATGCCTAATTTAAATAAAACTTCCTATTATAATAAGATTACTTTGAAGACCTGAATAAATTCAATTATAATAAATTATAAATTAAACTATTATAAATTTGTAATTGCACTCCTCATTTAAATTTAAATTTTCAAAATCATTAAATATTTATTTAGTTTCCATATTAAGATTACAAATACCAATCAATTAAATTACTGACAATTTAATTTAATTTTCAATTTAATATTTTGAGATTTACATTTAACTTATTTCATGTATCGAATATAAAATCCTCTCAAGAGGTATCATTAATCTCTAAACCGAGATATGGATTTCATCAATAAATTAACATTTTACAAAATGTACATTATCATCATCCAACTCATTAGGTTTATTAATTCATAATGAACATCACTCTTTAATAAATTAAAACAATAAATAATACATACTGTTCATATCAACTATATTATGATTAATAATATAAATAATTATAATGAATTAGATAATTTATTTCATAAAGTCAGTATAAAAATATTTATTTCTATTTTGTCATGTTCAATACATATATAATGTACTAAGATAAGAAGTTGGAATTATACCCTTCCCATAATTAAGATAAATTATATTTAATCGTATACTACAATCATATCAATGGTATATCCAACTCTATTTTAGATTGTGAACATTAAACTTATTATTTTATAAAAACTGATGATTTAATTTTTTGCATATAAATTAAACTCTATATATTTAATTATTTACTATATAAGATAAAAGACATATAAAAATATATAAAATATGAATAAATAATTTATTCGATGTAAACTTCAGTTACTTAAAATAAATAATTATTCAAAAGTTAATATTATTATGTAATCTGCCATTCATAGTATAAACTCTATTAAGTCTCATGCTTTTAGGTTCGGTAATAACAGATTTATTTTAAAAAAATTATCTTTAACTGAAACTTAAATTCAAAATTTTGTATTTCTGAAAATGATTATAATCTTACTAAATCAAAGGTTGATCATTGTATTTTTTTTTTTTAATGTTTATTTAGTTTTACAAATTAATAAATCATGAGTCACGACCATTCAAAATTAATACAACTCAACTTTTTATCCAAGAAATGACCCGTCATTTACATCTTCTCCTTTCATTGAAATAATTACAAATTTACATTTACTCAAAACCAAAGGACAACATCAATTATCAAATTGTGGAAATAACTTACAGATAACGCTAAGCTATGTGATTATATTCACGTGTCTGCAATGCACATGAAAAAATGATGGATTGGATTTGGATAATATTATATAATATATATAAATAATTAAGATAAATGGAACTAGCGTGCTTGCTAGGGTAGAATTTGATAGTGATGGATTTTCAGCAGTTAATTTTTTTTTTTATATAAATTGTGGTCTTTTTTTAAAAAAAAAAATACAGTGCCATTAGATTATAATTTTCGTAATATTAAATAACAATTACAAATAAAAAATTATCATGTCAAAACTTAAAACACTAATTGAATAATTGATTTTTTTTATTTAACTCTCATTTGAATTTAAATTTTTCACAAACAAAATATTTAATATTAATTAATAATGTTTAGAGAAAAATTTATTGATTTACTAAGACTTATAAAAAAAAATAAAAAGTAAGCCATTTATATAGTATATAATTATCTAGTTTTTTAATATTTGACTTCTTAATGTATAAGTGGAATTTGACAAATTATTAATTTAATAAAAGTTTATAAAAATCTATATTTATTCATTACTTGTTTATATTAAAAAATAATAAATGATTTATAATATGTCAGTACAAATCCTTTAATATTTTATTACGTTTTATATATTTTTTTTATACAACACATGATAAAATATTAACTATCAAAATATTTTAAAAAATAGGTAATATGATATATAAAAAAAATATGTGATAAGAGATAAAAAATATGAAGTGACCGAAAATAAAAATTGATGATATGAATAGCATAAAAATAAAAAATAAAATTATAATAATAATTAGATTTTTTTTAAAGAATAAAAAAAATATTTTTAAATTTATTATTTAAAAAAATATATATTTATCTTTATGCTATATGCACAATAACAATTGGGTTATAACTTATAAACGATGTGGATGGATCCTATAATAAGTCCATTAAATAACCCAGGGACATTAAATGCAAGCATTATGTGCTATGTCTCTAGCATTTGGAATTTAGGATAAAACATTAAAACCCACTTAGAAAAAATAAAAATAAATAAAAGTGTAATTTTCTAAAATCTACATGTAGAATATTTCCCTTTTTGACTGCAGAGTAGAGTAGTGTATTATAGGCTCAGGCAAGAACTGCAAATTGATGTTAAAATTACATTTTCCACAAAGGCATTCAATAACAGTGCAGAGAACACAGGCAATAATGGCACTATCATTCATAGATTGGAATCTTTGTTGTTTTTGTTCTTGTTTTTTTTTTTTTTTTTTTTTTTCAGTATTTCTATTCCCAAGAGTCAAACCTATATATAATTGGGTGAGAGAATTTTAGATTTTTTTTGGGTGCATTGAACAAGAAAAACTATAATTAGGTAATCAATAAATTAAAAAAAATTAAAATTAAAAAGATCTTAAATTTAGTATCTGTTAGAGTTTAATTTATCAAAAAAAAATTAGAAATAAAATCATTTATACTTTCAATTGTTGAATCACTTATTTTTTTAGTAATTAGATAATATAAAAAAAATATTTTTTCTAATAAATATTTTAAGAACACTTTTTAAGTGAAGTTATTTTAGATAAAATATAGTAATTAAATAATTATTTTAAATAAATATAAATAAATTAATATAAAAAATAAGTTAAATAAAAAAAAATATTAATAGAATCATATTTTATTATTATCACTATCTTTCTAAATTATATGATAAAATCTATATTTTTTATTTATTTATTTTATTTTTAAATTTATTTATTTAATATTATTTAAATTTTTAATTATGAATCAATATCTTTTATTTATGTAAATTTATTTTGTAATTATAGTCCTTGCATAACCTGGTTGGTGTAGCGTGAGTCAGAGATTAGATAGTGATTCTGTGAGTATCTAGAGCCAACCATCCTTGAAAAAAAGCCATATATCATCTTATTTGGAACTAGCTCACTTTTCTAGTCCATGAATTACCTTTTCAAATTTTATTCCCAAGTTTAGAGGCTTCATAAGAAGGGATCACTGCCTTAATAATTTTTCTTTAAAAAAAAAAATTACACTAAAAGTTAATCTTTTATCCACCACAAAAAAAATATATAAAAATATTAAAAAATTATATAATAAAATTATTTGTATCTTGATAAAATGTGAAGTGATTATCAAAATTTGTTATGTTAAAACAAATTTTGTTATAGATGAAGTATTTAACTTTAAAATAATAATTATTAATGAATTGTCTAAAAATACTTATTAGAAAAATTATATTTAAATTTAAACATTTTTAAACACAATATTTATATATTATACATTTTAATTGTTAATTTTAAAAAATATATATCACTAAATTATATTTATCAATATTCGATTTTTGAGATAAGTACTTATAAGATATTATTTAAATATATAAAATAAATATAAATAATAATAAAATATATAATTATATTCATACGAAAAGAATATTTAATTTTGATTAACACTGAGAATATTTTGACTAATTGATAAAGATAATAATTAATAAAAAAAAATATGTTGGAAGATTTAATTGGGAATGGAATTGATTCAGCTTCTAAAGTAATTGTTGGATCATATTAAAAAAAAAAAATACCATATGATAATATATAAATGGGTATTTGCGTATTAAATAAATGTAATTTTAAATTTTTCATGTACAAAAAATATAATTTATTTATTGTGTTGACTTGATCTTACTTGAAAACTATCTCTATAGTTCACACTTCGCGCGTATTAATATACAAAACATATATTTTTTTAAAATTTATTACTTCTTAGTTGAATCTTAATTAAAATATTATAAAGTATTTATGGGCATCTTAATATAAAAATATGGAACAAAATTTGTTGGACAAGTTGGCTCATATTTTATTCTCTTATATTATTTATCATCTTTGAATTTATATTTATAATTTTGAATTTATTATTGATATTTAAATAATCATATTTATTTTAAAATATAAAGATGATTAATTTGTAATTTAATAATCAATAAACAAAGCACACTTATTGCTGAGTTATCAGTTTTAATATTTTTTCAACACGATCGGAGTATTTCATGGAATTTAAGTCATTTTATTATATTTCTTGATATATTTTATATTTTTATTTTTAAGTCAAAATATAATATTTTTAATTTTGAATGAAAATTCATGTATATAGAGGCGGAATTAAAAAAATTTATTAAGAGGCCAAAATTAAACTAATTTAAAATTTTAATATTATAAATTATATATAATTTTTTAAGAGGTCAATTAAAAATTTATATATAATTTTAATGTTATTAGAAGGACCAAAGTTAAACTAGTAAAAAATTTTAATACTATAAATTATATATAATTTTTTTTAAGGTCAATTAAAAAATTACATATAATTTTAATATTATTAATTATATAATTTTTTTTGGACAAATTAAAAAATTTACATATATATATATATATA
>CANXYC011190312.1:0-11463 GCA_948193065.1 Aleurites moluccanus
TGGAGCTTCCAACACTTGTCACGAGTATGGCGAGACTTCTTACAGTAGGTGCACCATAATCCTTCTCGGCTTTGTTTAATTTTTTCAATTGGAAGAGCTACTTCTTTTCCTGGTTTGGTGGTGCCACTAGCCACCATAGCAGAGCCATCTGTGCTTTGTGGTTCAAGCATTAGGCCTCTTCTTCTTTCTTCACTTCGAATTAGTGCTACCACTTCATTGAAACAAGGCACTTCTTGTTTTCCAAGAATTTGAATTCTCACTTGATCAAACTCTGGATTAAGTCCAACAAGAAAATCATAGACACGGTCCTGCTCAATGTAATTCTTCAACACAACTGCATCTTCTGAACATTTAGTTTGTATCACCCTATAATGATCAAGTTCTTGCCATAAGGACTTCAATTGATTGGCATACTCAGTGACAATTCTACTTTCCTGTTTTGTAGCCATTGTTTTCACTTTAACTTCATAAACTTGAGCTGCATCTTTCGCCTTTGAATAGGTCTGTTGAATAGCATCCCAAATCTCCTTTGCAGTTGCCAAGAACATGCAAGTATCACTTATTTCAGGAACCATTGAATTCCACAACCAAGCCATTATCATTGAATCTTCTTCCTCCCAAGTTTCAAGGCGAGGATCGTCTGATTTAGGGGTTGCACTTGTGAGATGACTTATTTTTCCTTTCCCTTTGAGAATTGTGCTAACAAGTTGAGACCATTTGAGATAGCTTGTCCCATCCAATCTATAGGTTGCTTGAATGCTCGGCAAATCTCCAAGTTGTTGGTTTCGGTTTAACTATTCAAACGTAGTCAAGGAAGTGGTTTCTCCGGTCTCTGACATTTTGCTTAAGGGAAAAAATTTTTAAGATAAAAGGAAAAAATGATAGGCTTTGGCAATAAAGGCCAAACTAGAGAATAGAAAAATCCCATAAACAAAGTTGATAATAAATATTGAAATTCGGCAATAAAGGCCGTGAGATAATTCGTCAAACAAAAAATGATGGCAATGAAGGCTCTGATATCATATGAACAATTGAAAGAGAATTGTATTCCTCTTATTTTTATTACCAAATAACAATGCCGGCTTTTTATACACATTAACCTAGCAAAAATAGGAAATCTAATAATATACGAAATTATCTCTTAAATAGGAAAGCTAATTATTTCCTAAATTATCTCCTAAATAGTAAAGCTAATAATATATAAAATTATCTCCTAAATAGAAAAGCTAATTATCTCCTAAATTATCTCTTAAATAGGAAAGCTAATAATATACAAAATTATCTCCTAAATAAGATTTTCTTTACATCCAACATATTCAATTGCCTTCTATAAGTAAGATTGAAAAATCTCCAAAAATCATGTACCACCACTAGTAGTTATGATTAAAACGTATTTCAATAACTAGCGAAGACACCTCTGACATCAATCTGAAAATTAAAACTCACTCGTATATATTGATATCAAACGCCACTGGAATACATACTATTTCAGACAGCAGTAGATTTTAATATACAAGGCATCCATTTTTAGAAGTGAAAATAATACGAGCAATCACCTGTTCCCTCTTCCTCAACTCAGCCTCTTTAACTTGGAGTTCCTTCACCTTTGCTTTCAAATCCTGAAGATAAACAAAAATAAACAAATAAATCCTTTTTAGAAAGGACATTCACATGATGTAGACAAATACTGCATGAATAAACATATTGAGGTCTTCCAAATACCTTTGCACTGTCAAGAGGAATATCATCTGTTGCACCACGGTCATAGGGCTCAGGAGGAAGGGGTGAAAGCCTTGAGGTTGCAGGAGGGACACTTACAGGATTCTAGAAAGTTTGGAATGTAACAAGAAAAAACACAAGAAAATAAGCCAATAACATCAGGCTTCAAGACTGAAAATCACCCAAAAATACACCACTTGATGATAATGCACCATTAGCAAATACCAAGAACATATAAGGGAGAAGCAATAGCAATGGCAAAAAACAGATGGTGTATAGCAGCATCCACAACAAAACAAATAGTTTTTTCTTATTTGTAAAAGTCAGTATCCGACCACTGCTTCACTAGTAATATTCAGTTCAAAGGTGCACGGGGAGCCAAAAAATCAAGGAACCATGGAAGGAGGAATAATATCCCGCATATTTACTAATCCAACATTTTGAGTTCCTTACTATTTTGATGGGAGCCAATTTCAAATCTCAAAACTAAATTAAAGTTAAAGCACCCCCACTATATAAGCAAAACTTCTAATATACTGAAACATAAAGTGCATTATAGTATTAGATGCACTAACATAGTGCCAGCATCTTGGAGAATGAAATTCCATCTTGTAAAAGTAAAGGGAGACAAGATATTAAAGTGAAAAAAGCAAGCTTACTGTCATGTAAAATGCACCTCCACCATAACTTGATTGCCCAGATCCTTTCCCTTTTGCTGGTTGATCCTAAAATCAACAAACAAAAATAAAATCATAATGATTAGATGCATCACATGTCTTAGCTAACAATAAATCCTCCAAAAACACAGAAGCATCAATAACAATACACATTCTATCAATTAATTATACCTTCATTAACAGCCAAAAGACATAAATTCATACAAGTTTATGAAAATGAATCATAAAAATAATGCCAGAAAGAAATTGCTGGATTAATAAATATAAGATCCAAATCGTTCAATTTTGCATTTATCCAAAACAAGAACAGAAATTTACAATCAATACAGCTACATAATAACACAAAAATGTAACCATCCAATAATAGATTTATAACTCACGTCTGAGATCTCAAATTGCAAATTAGCCTGTAAAATCAAGCATTTATAAAACAGATCTATCGAATAAAAAAAAACAGAATTAAAATCAAAAGGAACAACAAATTCGAGATATACATTGTTGTATAAGAATGTAAGAAGAAACATACCGCAAAAGGATTAACCTCTTCTTCGTCGAAGGGATTAGAATCGTAACGACTCATTAGACCAAATCAGAAGATCTAATCTCGTGAAGTCCAAAAAAATGAAAGGTAAAGTATACAAAGATCTATTGTGGAGATATACTAAGAGAGAGATAGAGGTAATAAATTGGAGATTTTATAGGGTGGATCGGATATGGGAAATGTAACGTTGAAAATGAAGAAGGTAACTGTTGAAAAGGGTTTGAAAAGGAAGGATTTTCGTAGGCTGGGTTGTTTGTTTCGCAAGAAAATTCAGAAAATTCGCGGGTGAGTGAGAGACAGAAAAGGGGAGGGAGAGAAATGAGGAGGTTTATATAGTGCAGTGTGTCAAATCGGAATTTAGCGAATATAAATATTCAATAATACTAATTTATACATAAATTATATGCATTTATTTATTTTTATCATGGAAATGTACCATCAGGATAATCGTATACCATCTCTTGTGTTATATAATTTTTTTTTTATTCGTTACATTTTTTTTATTAAAATATTTTAATTATTAATATTTTTAATAAATAAATTATTTTTATTTTTTTAATAATAAAATTAAGATTTTAACATAGTTTATTTAGGAACCAACGTAGTCTAGGTTAAGTGAATTTGAGCCATATTAATCTATAAAAATTTTATACCTATGATACATTAAAATTTAATTTTTTTATATAATTTTGACTCAATTAAAATTAATTTTTTAAAAATCTTAACATTTATATAAAAAATTTTAAATTTCAACTCATCTAATAATAAATTT
The DNA here is from genome assembly GCA_948193065.1 of Aleurites moluccanus. Classification (NCBI taxonomy): domain Eukaryota; kingdom Viridiplantae; phylum Streptophyta; class Magnoliopsida; order Malpighiales; family Euphorbiaceae; genus Aleurites; species Aleurites moluccanus. The sequence continues at coordinate 3,710 of CANXYC011190312.1, forward strand.
TAACTTAATTTATTATTAAATAATATATATTTATCATTGAATTATTAAAATTATTTGACGTATGTTAATTATTGATTGATTATCTGTTTATCACATAATTCTAAGAATTGCAATACTTTTGCTGAATATTGAAAGTATTCAGCAAATATCTCATTAAAAAAGATTGAGCATTTTAATGGCATAAGAATAAATTGTATGTCAACTTACATTATTACTAAGAAAACATTAGAGAGATTGCGTGAATCCTTAGCTCTGTTTAAAGTTTTCCAACTCATTTTAGCTGTGTTTAGATTTGTACGAGACAAAAATATGTGAATATACTACACCCAAAATATTATTTTTTATCAACACGAAGTGAAAGAGAAGTCACCCCTTCTCTCTCCCTCAAAATTTTCAATTTTGTATTTTTTTCATCTATTTCAAAATTTACTATACTTTTCATTTTTAGATATTAATTTTATAAGACAATCTCTATATTATTTTTTATCAATTATATTAATTAGTTGTATAATTAATACATACACATTAATTAATATATCTATATTGATGTTTTATTATTAATAAATAAATATATTTTAGAAAATTTACATAATATTAATTAATTTTCTTAATACTTGTACAAAAATAAAGTACAACAGATGAAAATATTATATTTTTATTACAATAATATCACGAACCAGTATTAAGTCCACATATCCAATAATAAGATAAAAAGATAGATTATCTTTGGCCAAAAATTCAAATGTTAATTAACAAAGTAAAGAATAAATCAACTTGCTAATTAAGCTAATCCTTGAAGTTAACAATAGGATCATTTTTAGGCGATATAAAGATGCATACAAGACTTTAAATTGGAACATTGATATGGATCCAAAGAACCCAACATTACATTAACATTACAAACAAAATTTCGCTGTCAAGAATTAGCAACAAATGATAATATAGAAACAATCGGAGGTGGCAAATCTGTGAGGTAACCAAGACATCATTGCATAATTTAATCACCAATAAATTGACCAGAAGAATTGAATTGTTTGAGAGTCCCCACCACGTCATTTTGGTAGCCCATTTGCCTGTCAACATCTTATTGCTGATGATTTCCTTGAAGGGTATGAAACTGAGATGTGAACAGTTGAGTGTGTTAGCAAGAGGCATTTGTTTACAGCATAGCCATCTTCTTGGATTCGAGTTCTTGCAGATCAAAGTCTGCATCTGCACATTCATATGCTTACATAACAAGCTCTATATTTATAATTTTAGTCAGTCCCCAATTGACTCATTGCTGGGGCGTTCTCTCCTTATCATGTCCGTCAGATCCTGAACGACCTCAGACATTGGAGGCCTGAATTCTGGCTGAGTCTGCAAGGCATACTTCAGGTTAAGGAAGTGATTCTATATAGAAAGGTAATGAAGTTTCTACTTCACGTGAAATTTCTCCTTTTCAATAATCTACCAAGGAAAACAGAAAAACACATTTACAAATAGCAATAAAGATGGCGTGGAGTACACCCTATACCCTAGCAAGCTCTCGCATTATAACGGATTTATTTTGAATTTTCTCCACCAGTTTGTTCAACCTTCATGTGTATGTTCTAAAGCATCTGTAGGATCTGCCTTTTATACGCTCTATACCCTAGCAATCTATTACATTATAATGTGTTGCATGATTCATTAGCAACCATCAAGTTGTTTTTATGCTATCTGCACTCTAGTAGATATTATGGCCCTCAGTTTCAATTGCTCACAGTTTTTTTCTGTTGACTATGATATAGCAGTAACATGTTGAAAAAGTACCTACTTCCAAACCAACGTACCATGCTGGCATGAAACTCGGTAACCAAATTCATTAAAAAAAAAAGGTCTTAATGGACACAGATGAAAAGGGTGAAAAAAAGAAGAAAAAGAGAGTGAAATTCTCACCTGAACACACCGAGAAATAATATCGGCAAAGTGTGATAATGACTTGGCTGGGTATTGTCCGCTGAGAGAAGGATCAACCATCCTGGACAATGCATCAATGTCATGAAGCTGAGGGACTGCCCATCTCACCAAAAATTGCTCACCTCGATTTCGCATCCTACAAAAATTTGACCGAAATATGTATTGCTAGAAAGAAAATCTGGCATATAATGACAAATAAAACCTGCTTCATGTTTTTACCTGTCATGGGACTTTCGGCCTGTTAAGAGTTCTAACATAACTACTCCAAAGCTGTAAACATCACTCTGGACAGTATAAATTCCAGACTCAAATTCTGGAGCCCCATAACCATAAGCTGTTAGCAGATGTCCTGACAACTGAAAAAAAGGAAACAATTTCAGAATTAGCACAAGTGAATGAAATCAGAAGCTTCATACATCACCTATCCCATTCAAAGCACTGTGCCACAAACTGAAACAAATTCATTAATCATAGCTCTAGAAACCATAACAATTTAAAGAATTGTAACCATGCCAATGGAGCAAGAATTAAAAGGCTGCTTTTATCATTGTCTTGGGAATAGAGATGCCTAATTCAAGGAATAAACATAGGAAGCCGCATCTCATATTGAGGATACATTGGTTCCATAATTGAGTTGGTTGAAGCACATTGGCAGTAAGAAAACCTGGCCCAAGTGGACACTCAACTCTACACAGTTAAAAAGATGAGACCAACAGTTCAATCGCCATGTCTAGATATAAGATGACAAAGGCCATTCTTCCAAAATGACCTAAAACCTATAAGATCTTGTCAACAAGCCTATCAAAATGAATGGCTTGCAAGTATAACATGATGCAGGGGTTTTGATCCTACCAATCTAAAGACCGCAAAAAACCATTTCATTCATACAGCTGCTTCTCCATAACATTCCTTGAGCTACACCAACCAACCATCAACAGATTTCTTATTCATTCATCATAAGGGAAAAATTTTCTTTTTACTGCACATTTCATTAGCAATTTTATGACTTCAAAGGATTGCCATCAAGCAACTCAGTCTAGCACACATCTGAAAGTCAAATTGTATTGAAGTTCATACCACCAGGTATACAAAGAACCAACAAACTTCAAGACATTATAAATGTGATTTACCTGGCTAACAGCTCCTGATGATATTAGAGGAGCCAAACCACAATCTGATACGTGCACAGAAAGATCATCATCAAGGAGAATGTTGGCAGACTTGAAATTTCTGTGTACAACAGGCGGCTGGCAAATCTCATGCAAATACCTTCCACAAAGAACAGGAATATTTTGAGTACTTGTGACTAGAAACACAAACCTCCGATCAAAACTCAGTCCTAAAAATAAAGTTTATAAACCGTTCTACATATATGAATGACAAGTCATAATGGCATCAGTATTTCTAGTGATTGGAATACCCAATTGTATCCATGTAACAAAGGATGGCCCACATTACTTGCTCTTCACGAAACTTTGTCCTTGTGTGTACTTGAATATGTGTTTGTTAACAGGGAGACTTAGTTATTTGTAGTGATGGACAAGAGTACGTCTAAAACCTCCCTATACAACATGAGTTCTAAGTCCAACTCATTTTGAAATATTACTTTTGCATCATTAGTTAGAATAATACAGAGCAGAGAAAAGGCTTTGTAGTTAAACCCAGTGCATATAATTTTTGTTTGATCTACTTTTTAGTTTCAGCTATAGCCTTTAAGTATGTAAGCAATGCACAAAAGCCCTAATATAATTCCTCAATACATCTTTATGGTTAATAATATTATTTTCAGCCATATAGGAAGGTGCTATCCTGGAGATGGACAAAATAAGATTTTATTTTGCTGCAACTAACAAGCATGTTGGATATCTACCTAGCTAGCATATTATAATTAGGAAGTTAACAAGTTTGGAATATATTATGCCACCTATATGGCTACTTGACTTACTCTAAGGCTCTGGCAGCTCCAAGTGCCATTCGAATACGGGTGTTCCAGGATAGATTCTTCTTCAACTCATCATCTGAATGTAGTGCATCTTGGAGTGTACCATTACTACAATACTCATAGATTAGAAGCCTTTGATCATGCTCTGCACAGTAACCCATGAGCTCAACAACATTAGCATGTCGGATCCGATCAACATTGTTAACTAGTTTAATAAACTCATCATCCTTCTGGCTCGAAGCCTTCTTGTCCAGTTTCTTGACAGCAAGAAGCTACAAAATCATCCAAAGAAATCAAGTGTCAAAAATTGGTGTCATTTTAACATGCACAACAGCAGCTGCTTACCACATAGAGAACGGGGAGAGAGAGAGAGAGTGTGAGAGAGAAGATTAGACAGTACATGTACTTAATCCATCTAAATTTTAACTTTACTAGGACAAGTTCATCATATATTTCATTTACACAAGGCAGTGACAGTATCACTAAATTCAATTCAATTTTCAGTGCAAAAGGGAAAAAGAAGCATGCGAGAAAACCGATAAAAGCGGCCAAGTACTTGGAAGATGGAAAAAAATTGATGAAGAAAAACAAAAAATGAAATTTAATAGATCAAAGTTCCCAAATGAAGTCTCAAGATAGCCAATTCCAGGTCACTATTACTAGAAAGAACTAAAAATGAATCACAGCAATAATTATCGACACACATAGCTAACAGCAATAATTATCCATAAACATACCTTCCCATTAGGAAGCTCTGCCCTATAAACATTTCCCAGCATGCCTCCTCCTATAAGATTTTCTTGAGAAAAGCTGTTTGTGCATTGCTGAAGGGATGCAATGGTGAAAGACCTAGCAGAAGTGAGATTCTGAGCTTTAGCAGGAGGCTTCGACGTACTTGCTTCTGTAGGCACCTTTGGTGTAACAATGACATCCACTGAAGATGGTAGTGTAGGAGGAGGTGGGGGTGAGGGCGGGGGCGGGGGCGGGGTTGAGGGAGGGGGAGGGGGAGGAGGTGGGGGTGGGGGTAGGGGCGGGGTTGAGGGAGGGGGAGGAGGTGGGGGAGGAGGTGGGGGTGGGGGTGGGTCCATGAAAAATGAATCTCCTCTGCTTATTTGTATTGCATAATCGTCCTGCTTTGGTATTCTAGGCACAACTCTTTCAGGTGCAGTTTGTGGCTTTGAATGATCCTCATCTGGCAGTGCCATAGCCTCCTTTGGAACTGTTAGCAAAATTTTAAGTCATTTACAAAAAGAATTTATACCTTGCAAAACAGAAAGATTATTAAATTGAAGGAAAATTCTTGCATTAAATTAAAAGTTATTTGCCTTTTTCTGTTTCATTAGTTGGTTGGCCAAAGGGCCCATGGTCCCTTGGGTGCTCTCTGTTGCCTCTATATGTACCAACTTGATGCCTCTTGAAAATTCTGCCAGCCTCCTTCCTTCCTCTACTACATCTTGGCATAAAAAGCACTAGTCCTAATACCAAAATTACAAACAAGAATACACCCGCAATTGATATCCAAACAACACTTTTACTTTTTTTCCCTCCAGAATTTGATTCCTCAGATGATGACGGCCCATCAACCTGTTTGCCTGGTGTTTTCCCAGATGAAGGTGAAGTTGGTGTCCCAGAAAGCACTGGCGCTGGCGGTGGTGTCAATGGGGATGTTGGTGCAGGTAATGGGGCAGTGGTTTCATTAAATGGGTTCCCATCTTTTCTGCACAAGTACTACCAATATTAGCGAACAAATGAGTGATACAACCAACTAAAATTTTCTAAAGCTACACAGATACATGCTTCCGGTCTACTGATAAAAACTTATACGTCAAATACAACGGACTGCAATCAACAGCAAATGCTTCAAATCATGGTTATCCACATGACAATTGCAGCTGCACCACAAGAATTATTGCCCTACAGAAACCATAATGTGACACAATATCTTGAACTTGATGCATCATATGCCCAAGTACTATCAAACCAGAAAAAATTATATAAAATGATTTTTCATGACACTTCCAAATGATTTGTTTGCATGCATTGTGGACCCAGGTAAAACTCCTAACCAGCACTCTGATTTCCGTAAGGTTTCATATAAATACATGCTTTTAACATAATTGCTATGTCCATTACTCAGATGCACTCTTCATTGAAAGTTTCAACATACCATCATAAATTTACCCTATCTATATATATATATATATATATATATATATTCTCTCTCTAAAACATTCCCATTAAAAAAATCAACCAGAATTCTTTGATTATATCAACCTGATATGAACTGCAAGCCCAGCTTGTTTCAAGGGACATAGATCATGGCTAAACATACTCCAATCCAAGTGGTGTATGAGAAGTCACTGTCAGCTTCATTAATTTAGTCACTGATTTATGCATAAGAAAGTTTTCATATAATAATTATTAATAAGCATCTTAAATTCTAGCAATCTTCTTAATTAGGGAATAAGAGATATCCTTGACATAAATTTTCTTATATCAGAGACATTTGACAGGATAACTCCATATGAATGTAAATGAATATTTCTTAGTCTCACCTGAAATTTGGAATTGCCAGCATCTTGTCAGGTATGGGACCTGAGAACAGGTTATTCTCTATATTCCTGCTCAACATAGAAACAAAATGATCAAATCATCTTAGAAAAATTCTAGAAACTTGAAAATGGAATTCTCCAACTAGAAGACAATTGCATAAATCAATAGTGGATTTTAAATTAAAAGAGGCATGTTTCAGAATAGTACAAATCTTTCAAGGGAAGATCTTGTAGAACAAGAAGGGTTCCAGACAGCTGATTTTCCTGCAAACGTCTGCCAACTAAGTTGTTAGCTTAACTTTCAGGGATGAAATAAGTGTAATTGGAATGGATTATGAAGAAACTTACAAAGTTGTAAGAAGTATCAAACTTTGAAAAGAAGAAGGCAGTTGCCCGCTCAAATTGTTACTGGATAAGTCTCTGCAGACACATAAGCGGTTCCGTTGTTATTAACAACCTTGAATAGTGAACCTGGAGATGAATAGTATGCCAACTTTAAAATAAGAACATACAGATTGATCAATCCCGCAAGGGACTGGAACGAATCTGGTATCCCTCCACTTAAGAAATTGTTGTTCAGAGACCTGCATGGCATAAAAAGCAAACATACAAGAACGAAACATATAAAATTGAGATCAAGAACTACTAGGGGATCAATACAAATAATAGTCAGAGACAAATTTACATGGCTGTCAATGAAGTCAAAGAGGATAGTGAATCTGGGATGCTTCCAGTGAAATTATTTGCTGAAAGAAAACTATCAAAAGGAAGAGACTATCAGAACTCTTGCATAAGCAGGTGCAGAGAATAGTTATGCAAATTAATCTCAAAGGATGGCCTTTGATAGATAATAATGAAAATTTTATTTCATGTCAAGGGCAACATACAAGTTTTGCATAGTAACAGGCAAATTGGACGGAATGCTCCCACCAATTCGGTTGTTGCTTAAATCTCTGAAAGATAAAAACAGCACAAAGGTTAATAATAATACCCACAAACTTTCAGAAGAAAGAGTATTGACTAATATTCCAAAAGAGTATGATATGGGAAAAAGATGCCTAATGCCTTCTTTCCCGTTAGAATACACACACAAAAGGCACAATTGTTCATTCAGTCAGCTGGTTTGCCGGGAGCAGAGCAAGATAAAAAAATACAAACTCAGGAAATCAGTATATTTAGATGTTACATATTATAGGAAGAAAGGAAAGGGTAATAAGGGAATAATAAGAAAGGAATCAGTTAGCAACTGAATAAACAGCTGTATAAACCTGTAAAACGTGGATAAAAGAAATCAGTTAGCAACTGAATAAAACAGCTGT